>KZ507895.1:16387-30130 GCA_002844005.1 Limosa lapponica baueri | reverse complement strand
TGCCCATGGCAGGGGGGTTGGAACTAGATGATCTTTAAGGTCCCCTCCAACCCAAACCATTCTGTGACTCTGTGAACTGGAAGCTCTTCCCTCCTGGCGCAAGCACTGCTCCAGGACTGAGGTGAGAGGCGGCAGCTGCTAAGAAAACTTTATTCCCTCGCCGAGCCCCATCCTTTGGGTGGGCACAGGGCAGGCAGCTCGCTGGTACGTGGAAGTGGGCCAGCATGAGAGAAGGAAAGAAGCTGGAGTTTTTCTAAGAGCAAGAGGAAATTGTGACTTTTCCAAGTGGGAATTCTTTCTCAGCGTGGGCTGTGAGCTGCCCAGTCGGCACCACTCTTTGCAAAGGGCTGACCACCTGTGTCTACGTAGTCTGTGTGTATAGTAATAAAAAATGCCGGTTTACGTGGTCTGCCATGTGAGACGAGCAATTTAGATACATCACCACTTCTCTTATCAGAGAACATTAGGTTTCAGCCAATTTCCATTACTATTTTTATCCTTTATTGTGTGCAAATACACAAGGATTTTAATAACAGCAGAGTCCCTTTAAATGCCGCTTGGAAGCCCAGAGAACATGATGTCTTATTTTCATCAGTCCATGTAATGCTATTTTTACAAGTGAAACATATTGCTTATAGAGAATCAGAGCAAGTTTTGCAGAAAGGCATTTTTTTAAAGGATTGAATAGTTACAATTGTTGGAGTAAGGTGCTTAGATACTGGATTAGGAATTTGCAGGATCAAAGTAGCAGTTAAGATGCCAGGGAACTCATCCAAATCACAACATAGCTGATATTCTTTAGGGAATACTGGGCTGTTTTGTATACAGCACTCTTGGCTCCAAGTAACTTAAAACCTGAAGAATTGAAATGATTACAAATATCTGGCTAAATCTTTCAAGGTGTTGAGTGCCCACAACTCAGGTTGGGCTGAACGCTCTTTTACACTGTGGCCCTTTATGCTATGATGGCAACGTCAGAGGCATTCAGCAGCAGTAAGTGCCACCAGAGGCCCCTTTACAGTAGCAGACCGTAGCAAAGTCGCTTGGGTGCAGTTGGGCATTCAGCCCATTTTCCTGGCAATCCTCAGCACCTTTCAGGAGCAGGCTGACAGAGGAGTGGCTCTGGCAGGAAAACTCAGCTATTTGTGATCTCAACTACACAGAAAATGTAGGGGATATATTTGGTTTGGAGGGGTTTGGTTTTTTGGTTTTTTGGTTTTTTTTCCTTAACCTGTGAGAAGCCGTGGGGATTTCTGCTGGGCTGGTCTTCTTGAGATCTAGACTGAAAATACAGGGCATGAAATTCTTTCTATCCTGATTTTCCTGCCAGTGCTCAGGCTGAGTTCAATGAGTGCAGGAACTCACCTACATCTTTGCTGCACGGGAAGGTGCATCTAGCTGACTCCTGTCCTTTCTTGGGCTCTAGATGAGGAACAGCAAAGACAATAGTGGAGCAGGCTTCTCCTTTCTCCAGACTTAGTAACTGATAGGGAAGCTGAATTTTCCTACCCAGTTGCACAGCTGGAGCTGGAAACGGTGTCAGAGAACTGAAATATTTTATTTTCGTATCATTTACTTGGAATACTTAAATTTCTACTAAAAACCTTTTTTTAAATTGCTTGGTGAAAGGTTTAAAAAGAGCAAAAAGTGTGAAAACTAAGCGCCATGAGCAAACTCTTGTTCAATATTTTCTTTGAGAAAATTAATTTTTGTTTTAATGATACAGAAAATGTGTCATTCTAGTTCTGATTCAGCCACCAAACCAAGAAAATATGGTTTGGTTTTTTTTTCTCCATTATACTTAACAGTAATAATGTTGCTGTCACCACAATGAGGTAAGCAAGGCTTCTGAGGAAAAGATACTGGCCTTTGTCTTTAATTAGACCAATTATATGTTTGGAAAAGAGGCAAAGATAGGAACATTATAATTTTTGAAATTAAAAAGATACGTATGTGCCATGGTTTCAGCTGGGATGGAGTTAACTGGGTTTTTTTTGCTAGCAGCTGGTGTAATGCTATGTTTCAGATTTGGGATGGGAATAGTAGGATAACACGCTGGTGGCTTTGGTTGCTGCCAGACAGTCAAGGCCTTTGCTGCTCCTCACACTGCCCCGCCAGCGAGTGGACTGAGGAAGGGGGCACAAGAAGTTGGGACAGCTGACCCCAGCTGACCAAAGGGCTATTCCATGTCATATGACATTGTGTTCAGTACGTAAAGCTGGGGGCAGAAGAAGGAAGGGGTTGGGGGGCGTTCGGAGTGATGGCGTTTGTGTTCCCAAGTAACCGTTATGTGTGATGGAGCCCTGTTTTCCTGGAGATGGCTGAACACCTGCCTGCCCATGGGAAGCAGTGAATTAATTCCTTATTTTGCTTTGCTTGTGTGCACGGCTTTTGCTTTGCTTATTAAACTGTCTTTATCTCAACCCACAAGTTTTCCTAACTTTTATTCTTCTGATTGTCTTCCCCATCCGAACTGGGGAGAGTGAGTGAGTGGCTGTGTGGTTCTAGCTGCCAGCTGGGCTTAAACCACAGTAGTATGTAATTGTGGTCTCAGTTTCAAAACCTCTACAAATCTTTTCTCAGATTAAACA
Organism: Limosa lapponica baueri; assembly: GCA_002844005.1. Lineage (NCBI taxonomy): Eukaryota > Metazoa > Chordata > Aves > Charadriiformes > Scolopacidae > Limosa > Limosa lapponica. The sequence goes on along the minus strand of KZ507895.1, from coordinate 27,539 downwards.
GTGGAAGCTCTTAGTGCTTTCTCATTACTTACTGTGTTGGGCTTGGAGAATTTTGCTTGGTTTTTTTTACTTGAATGTGGATGAACTTGGTGTTGTAGAAGTTGGGAATTTATTTTAGAGAGACTTAATGGAATTTAGTGCATAGAATAAGGAAACTATTCAAATGTAGTTATTGTATGCACATTAATAAAAAGTTTGGCTAATAGTAGAAGAATTAGAAAACACATTTGCTTTGATTGTAGTATATTGGGTTGTCATAAAACTCATGTCATAAAACTCAAAGAAGTAGTTTTGGGTCTGATTTCCATGTGTTTATGGATGGGGGATGAAGAATGATATTGCTTCATTTGTAGACTGGTATTCCGTATCCTGTATTTCTCCTGTTCCTCACATCTGTTCTTTCCCTTCACCCACAAGCCTTTTCTGCTTAAAGATATATTTCAGTCAAGTGTGACAGGTAGAAATATCAAAGGAAGGTCTTTGAATTTAATTACCCTCAATAGTTTCCCATCACAATGGCTAATTCATAATAGTCAAAGGTAGCAGCCTGCACATTTTCATAAGGGCATTCTGCAGAGCAAAGAGAAGGGCAGTAAGAGCTAAATTTATAAATATTTGTGGTGATAACAGAAATCTTGGCTAAAGAGATAATGAAATACAAATCAGAAAAACAGCTGTCATTAGCTCTGCTGCTCATGGACTGACTTATTAGAAGATGCAAATGTTTAAGATGAGGTGTAAGAAATACCTTAGCCAGCTAGAATGCAAGTGTCTAGCCCGCAAAACCCGCAAGTAATAGCCCTTCCAACTTCTGCGAACACACCGTGGGATTGTTAGCAACGACAACTGGCAAGGGGCTGAGCCCATTTATTGTCTGTGAAATGACATCTCCTACATAGTGCTGCTGGTGGGGTGCTGGTAGGGCTCTGACTCACTGCCACGCGACCTCTTGTTTTCCGGACCTGAGCGTTACTAGCATGTAAAAGTTGACCCATTCACAGAACCATGTGGTGTGGCAGTGGGCCATATGTATAACCTTGACTACAATGCCCTTTCCAGAGACTGATTGTGGTTTTCTTATTATCTAACGAACTTGTCATTTCCTGTACTAGTTGTAACAGAGCTGAATATTTTCTAGGTTACCTAACCAAACTCCTGCAAAATCACACTGCCTATGCCTGCGATGGGGAACATTTGAGTCTGCACTGTCCTCGGCATTCGACAATAAGTGTTCAGTCAGCATTTTACGGGCAGGACTACCACATGTGTGGTACTCGGGAGCCTGAAACCAGGATGACAGAACCCATAAACTGTGTGGCACCCACCTCTTTGCAGGTATCGCACGTTGTAAAGGCTCTTAATGCACAGAATGTTTTGACGGTTTCCATGCGGTGAGCTATGCTGTGTGAAAACAGCAAGTGTTCACAATCTTGAATGAAATGACACTGTGTCTATGTCAGTTTACCATCAAAAGTATTACAATTGAAAGGATTTGTCTGGCCTGCAGGATATTACCATAGGATTCTGAAAGCTTTGAGATTGCCTTCTGTTTTGATGAGCCTTGCTTTGAAAACCCTGTTCTCAAAGTTCCCTAAAATAATCAAGTACCTTCTAATCAAGGACTGGTCATGACTGAGCAGACCAGTTTTAATCCATCACACAGGCCGTCCTTGTCCCCAGTAGAGGATGCAAACATTGGACAGAGATGGGTTACAAGTACAATTAATAAGTTGACATTCTGCTTGGTGTTTGGCTTGTTCCATGCCTATCTTCAGTCATTTAAAAGGCACTATGGCAGCTAAACAGCAGATCCTAAGCACTTCTGCAGATATCTGCATTGCTGTGAATACATGATTTGTATCAGTAATATCCTATGGTTTGTTTGCTGGGCCCACTTAAGTATAGCTTGAAATGATTTATACTTCGTAAATTACTTTCTGCTGTGTAGACTTTTGTAACAAGGGTTAGAAGGTTTGACTTGCAGTGCTGTCAAAGGCTTGTTTCATCATAGTGAAAATGCCCAGTGTTTGGCCAAATTCAGTAAATCATTGCAAAAATGAGTAGTCAGTGGAATATGAACATGTTCTGTTGGTTAAGCTGTTGTAAATGCTTTACAGAAACTTTGATGAAGCTTGCAACATTTGTGCTTGCAGCCAACACTTTGCTTCTTGACAACAGGGAATGTCTGTTCCCACCACTAGTGAGTTGAAGAGTTTTATGGAGTGGTTTGGCAGTAATATCCTCTCTCCAGAAACATTATTAGGGCAGTTTTATAAGTGTGGCTTGCCCATGCTGTACTGCAACTTAGAAAAGACATTCCAGACATGACCTATGGGCCATGTGAAAGTACATCTCTGCACCAAAAACAGTAGGCCAGATGCATCCTTGATGTCATTTTACTGACCACAGTGAAACGACACCAATGATTATTTTGGGCTTGTGAGTGCCTTTGTGATGTCTCCATGGGCAGTTTTTCCCCTTGAATATAGTAAACACAGCATGGGATAACTGTTGTATAAACTATCATCATCACTCAGGCATCGTCACTGATCAAAGGCATGAAGGCATTTTGACGAGGCCACGAACATGAGATACGAATGCTCTGCATCTCAGGGAGTTCCGGTTCTGTCAAGGAGAAGAGACACATCCTGTAGAATGGTTTCTTAGAAAAGAGCACCAGTGATCTCATCCCTCCTCCCCTTCCCTTTGGAACCGCATCTGCAGTCTGCATAATTGGGCGTGATGCTACCCTGCAGTCGGGAGGAAGCATAACAGGCATTTTTTAGAGTGACCTCCCACTAAAAGGATCACTGCAAAGTTAGATCTGTCTTGAGATACTAACAACCCAGTGCTATCTCATTATGAGTATCATTGTTTGCTTTTGTGGTTGTGTGTTTTTGCACAGCAACATGATAGAAAATGCGACTGCTGTTTGCTTAAAGTAGGAGAAAATACAAACAGATGCACAGGAGATGATTCAGCTCAGGTACAAACAGAAGGTGACTCAGTAGGGTACAGCTATCTCCTTGTGCTGAAGATGTAACTCTATTTCACTGGCCTGTTTGTTCCAGAGCAATCCCAATTAAGGAGGAGTTATTTGTTTGACTTCCAACTCTGTAAAAGGTGAATTGACTGATAAAATTAAGTCTGCTGTGCTTTTCCTTCCCTTTTAAACTCTTCAGAGTGCACTTAGTGCTCAAAAAGTGTTGGATGCAAGTCCTCGTCTTCTACCAACGGGAACAAAAAGGCAAGAGTGTTACAGATCACTGCAATGTGCTGCCTGCATGTATCACTTCTGCTTGGGAGGGATGGCTTCCAGGGATGACAGGAGAGATTGAGCCACTGCCAGCTCTCTCAGCCTGGAAACAAGAGTGCAGCTTGTGCTGTCGCAGTGGTAAATTTCTGATTTGGCCTCTTGGTATGACTGAGACCCCTTCTGATGAGAAACAAGGCAAAAATTCCCATAGATTTTACGAGATTAGTTAAATTTTTCAGAAAATGGTATCTTACAGTTACTCCTGTTAAGAGCGGGGTGACCCGAAAACAACGCCCTCCTTATCACAGTCTGCTGTGATTTTAAACATCAAGAATCCTGGGCACAACAACAAAAACTATTCAAAAGTAGTGTATAGAAAGTCCTCTCTAAACTGGGCTTTGAAGGTGAATGGCAATTTCATAAGTATACTGCTGCATTTAAACACCTAAATTTTTTAGGTGCTTTTTCTTGTGACTGTGTTAAAAACTGGAACCAAAGTTACCTTGGTCAATGTCTTTGTATTTTCCCTAGCTACAGCCCCCAAACCACTGATGAAGTGGGAACGCTAATGTGAGAAATAGGAGTGCTCAGTCCTTTTGCTGGACTTGGAGAGGGCTCACGTGACCCTCTGTGTTGAACGCTGCTGACCTTTTTATTGTCCATCTCTGTTACCACTCCCAGCGAAGCAGCACAGTAAGAACCATGGTATAAGGCTCTGCCAAAAAAATCTGGGGTAGATATAGCCTTAGAACACCATTAAAAAAAATAAAGAAGACAAGCAGGCTTAGGATAGACAGGCACATCTGTGCTATCCGATCAAACCAATTCTGAAATCTGTTAAAGTGGGAAGTCAAGTAAATACTTCATAATGTGTGTAAATGCAAGCAAAAAAAAAAAAAAGTATGTGCCCCTTAAGCCAGAGGTCGTACATGTGGCTTAAAGCTATGGGTGTGCTTAAGCATCACTAAGCACACCAAGTCATTAGTTAGAACTCTTTTGAGTGAAGATGCTACAGACCATGATAAGGTAAACTTAAGTAGATTGGGATGAAGTGGTTAAAAAGACATCTTTTTGAGTTGCCATGCTTCACCTGGACATTACACTCCCATAAATACTATCAGGAGTGTGTGAGTGCCTGAGGCACCTCAGTGAAGAGGCTGGGGGCTGAGGGTGTTCCCACTTGCTCTGGGCTCTGTGCAGAGTCCCAAGCACCATGGAGGCTGTGGTGGCACACAGCAAGATCTGGCTGACTGGCTGTGGGCAGAGGGAAAAGCGACAAACAACAGCAAATTGTGACATCTTAAGTTGCCTTGGGCATCGCTGTGATGAATGTGTTCCCGTAAACTTGGCCATGACTCAAAGTCCAGAAGAGATGTGGCTAAAATCCAGTGATACAGATGTTTCTTACATGATCATAGCCAAAAAGTTGTGAAGGAATGGTTTCTCTCCTGTATAGAACAAAGTACGACTAAGTATTCTCATTGCTGTATAGCTTCATACCTTGTTTTCAAGCCTATCCTTTTTGCCCGTTGTTCTAGAAAGTGCTGGATGAATGCCAAAACCTGAGATCCTGCCAGCTCCTTGTCAATAGTCGGGTTTTTGGACCTGATCTGTGTCCAGGGACCACTAAATTCCTCCTTGTCTCCTTTAAATGCAAACCTAGTAAGTAATCCACATCAGGCAAATGTGGTTTTGTGTGTGTTTTGTTGTTTGTTTTGGTTAAAATGCTGCTGCACAAGGCTTTGCATAAATCCATGTGAAGGTTTGAGACTCTTAGAATAATAGCAAATTGTGTTTTTTCTGCTTTACCTTAGCTCTCCATTGTGTTTACAACTTCAGTGTGCTTGCTGCCAATTTAATGACCAGTGTAATTTGGCAAAGTCAGATTGTCAGACATCAGACTAGAAGGAAAAAATGTTTTGGAAATTGTTTCTAAAGAGATGGCAATGATAATAGAAAGATAGAGCTGAACAGCAAAAACAGATGGTTGGGCTAAGGATCCAAATGAGGAAGAAGATATCATAATAAGGAATATGCAAAGACGCTTAAGGAAGTAGGACCAAAGCTTTCAAAGATCCTCTGTTACTACCTCCCATTTAGAGAATAATGGCTGGAGGATACACATGCATGGCTAACTTTATTACAGAATTTTGTTGTAGAATCACCTGTGTTCTGTGCAGGTAATTGACTGATACGTAAAGGGACAAATCCTGCCTCAAAGAGAATGCACTTTATAAACATGAGAAAAGTGTAAGAAAGATTAAGACAATCCTCATGATGTTTCATTTATTGCTGTTTTTTAATTATTTTTCTTGTTGCTATTGTGTATGAGAACAAGCCCTAGTAGCCTGGGGGCTCAGCTTTTTTTGGCAGCAAATCCCCAGTGTGGCTGAAATGGATCCCAAAGAAAATAGTTGAATGATGATTTATGGGTAGGTTTACCAGCCAACTCAGAAATACCATCCCACAACTAAAGGAGAAAGCACAAAAGAGATTTTCTTTAATCAGAGCATTAAGATAGACATCATTGGTAGAATAGGAACAGGGGTGGCAAGAAAACTGAAGGGGAAAGTATTGAAGTCAGAGCAAAGATACGGGAATGGAATAGGAAGGTGTTACCTTCGGCAAAGCATTAACACAAGAACTCCCAGAGAGATTTACTGGGAGAATCATCAGGGGGGAAATAAAAGTCTGAAATTTAACATTTTTATGATCTGTTTTATTATGTCAGGCTTGATGAGGTTCTGAGCAATCCGATCTAGTTAAAGATGTCCCTGCTTGCTGCAGGGGGGTTGGAGTAGATGACTTTTAAAGGTCCCTTCCAACCCAACACATTCTATGATTCTTTTTTTATTTTATAGCTTAAAGATTTTTTTACTGCATTATTAATAGTAGATGAAGATCATAGCTGTGTCTGTGTCATTCAAAATCTCTATTTACTAAACAAAAGTGGATTGGGATCCTGTTTGTTACTTTTATAAGCTGCTTAGTATTTTTCCCACTGGAAATGAGCTACTTTGAATATATAATATTCGCTGTAATCTGCATTTTGCAAAAGCTGGTAAAAAGTGTATTTAACAGCAAGTGCTGCCTTCAGAATTGAGGAATAGTCCAATTTTGGTGTAAATTATTTGATTTCATGTGACAGGAAATTTGTATTTGTAGGTAAGATACCAATATTGTTATGCTTGGCTGTGGAAAACACCCTTACTGAGGAAATCACTTGAGTATAACTTTAACTGTATTTTACAATCTCCTTGCCTTCAAGCGGGCACTTAAGCGATTGCCTGACTCCCTTAGTTTTTCATCTATTTAGAAATACTTTTATTTTCCTCTGTTGCTGTATCTCTGCAGAGGTCTCTCTTGTATTCCTGCCTTTGTCTTACACCGTTTGCAGGTTTTTTTCCTGTTGCCTGTCCAGCCTTTCCAGCAGCCACGGAGCACACCCATACGGACACAGAGCCCCACTTTAGCCCTTGAGTCAGAGCCCCTGTTTTCTTGGCATGATCCTCATGGGTGTACGGGTATGGCAGGTGCTTCTGCAGAAGTAACAATCAGCAGCAGGTCAGGTATTTTTAAAAATAATGGGTTTTAGACTTAACTTTGTGACTGCTGATGAGCTCAAATGGAAGAAACTGGACTATTACCAAGAATATTAACCCATTTTTTATGTGTTCTATTCTAAATGGAACAATAATGTTTTCTTTATTGAATAGATAGGTTTTTCTCTCTCCAGTTCCCCTAGCACCAACACCCACACTGCACTCACTGGGATACCACTCAGTAACAATAAGGTTTCCCTTTTCTCCTGCTCAGCTCAGGAACCTCCTTTTCCTGTTTTCACATTTTTGAAAGACAAAAGAAGTGGAGCAGAATAAACTCTTCTCCCTGGCCTTATCTGCATGGAAAAGGTTTGCCACCCTACCTAGACCAGCAAGACTTGAGAGGTAAAATGCTGCAAGCAGAGCGGCTGCTTAGGCCAGGAAGAGACCTCCTTGGCCAGATGGCAGATTTTAACCAGTTCCCTAGGAGGGATAAACCATGCTGTCTGGAAGACGATCTCACTGGCTTCTCCACCTCCGTGCCGAGAGCGCTGCCAGTGTGCCTGTGCCAGCTGAGAAAGGGAGGGGGTGTATTTTTCTCAGTCCCCTGATTCATGAGGCTTTGTCAGCGAAACTTTCAAATGAGCCTGGGCTGGATAGTCACGCCCAGGGAAGCTCCCTGACCTTGCTGGAGCCATGCAAATATAGCTGAGAGCGCTGTCTGGCTCAGGGTACGTAGCCCGTCCCCGTGCCTTTGTGCCTCCCATTCTTGGGCGCTCGCTCAGTGCTGTGCACGGTGGCGCTGGGTGATGCCAGCCGTCCCCATGATTGATGAATGGTCGGAGGCTCTCAGTGCTCAGGCGGGCATCCGAAGTAGGCATAGAATACAGCATTGTCCCTGGGAGAGACAAAAGGAAAGGACGAGGCTTCTCCTACTGAGCAGTGCTGGAAAGCAAGCCAGGAAATCAGGCGGGAAGCGGGGAGGCTGTTCCACTGGGAGAGGAGATTGGCAAAAGTTAACTTTTCGGTTTCCTTTCAAAAAGGAGCCGGAGGCTTTAGATAGTCATATGGGAGCAATTCAGTTGGAGGAAACACTCCGCTTTGCTATTGGCTTTGTCTCTGGTTGTAATAGTGCCACATATCACTCACAATAGAACTTGCAGAAAAGCTGTTTTCTGTCATGCTGCTATTTGCTATTAACAGTTCAGCCGAGTAAATTGCCTCATGCTACCATATTGTTATTTGCTTCTATTTTAGCTGAATACAAAACCAAATCAGCATGTGAAAACCAGGAACTGAAACTCCACTGTCAGGAGTCCAAGTTCCTTATCATCTACTCTGCCACCTATGGCAGATGGGCACACGAGGAGAACGTCTGCTCGACAGAAGTGGAGCGCATCCCCCCCTTTGGTATGTTTTTACACTGTTGATAGACTTCTCCAAGCAGGTGCACAGAAAAGAGGGGAAACAGATGGGGAGAAAACTTCAGGTGCAAGAGCAATGGCATTTTGAAAGCACCAGTGATTGAAATATAATAGAGATTATTTCTGAAACTCAAACAAATTGCCCGGTATGAGGGAGAAACATAAAGTAAGAAGTGCAGCAAAGTAATAAAATTTCATATAGTTAGTCAGTCCTTAGTATGATTAACATCAAAAACTCTAGTTCTGCTGACTGTCTTGAATTTAGGTGACGGATACTAAATATCAGCTGTTTGCCTCTCTTCTTCCTCCAACTTCTGACAATGATTAGGCAACCTGAGTGTCACAACACCCTGTCTTATTGTTACTTTCTTCTCTGATCTTTGTTTCTGCCAGCTCTTCCTTGCCTTAAATGCAGACTGTAAAGATAGCGTCCATAGGTCAGGATCCATTGCTTTAGATGCTGGTGTATGACCAGACTCCAAGACTGTGGTAGTATACTAGAAAATTAGATGTGCCTGGGAATTCTTCTCTGGCACCAAGTTCAGCAGACAGGAATGTCCTGTGTATGTAGTATGAAACTCTTACCCTCCAAAGCAGGATGACTACATGCAAACTGCTTCTTGGGGTGGCTTCCTGGCCTGTTCTAGCTCCTCAGTTGTGATGGGGAGTTGTTGAGTGGATGCTGTTGGCCCAAGCCAGGCAGCTGCAGGAACCATATCTATCAGAGTGGAGCACTGTATTGCAGTGCCAGAAAGACACCCTGTCACTGCTGATTTACTCATACAGGTGCATCCCAATATATATAAAAATATACACCCTCATGCACAGACTGTTCCCTTTTGAATAGGTAGAAGAACCCAAAACCATTGTAAGTAGTTGTATGGTCTACATCAATAACCAGTCATTGACTTCACTGTATAGTCTCAGGTGGTGTATCAATAATGACTTAAGACTCATTTTTTATCACTAAACATCTAAATTTATAGTAGCATGTGGTTGTGAGGGTGCTTGATGCTTGTATGAATAATATGTTCAGTGGTTGACACTGAAGGCCCGAAGCAAAATTTTCATGCCATGGAGAAGGCCAGCACAAGATACATGTACTGTTCAAATCCCTTAATACCAAACAGGGGAGAACTTACATGACTGATGCCAGCCCTGTGCAAAGGCTGAAGTTTACTCATAAAAAACATGCTACAAGTGAAATCTATAAGAAGCATCTTTGAACATCTAGAAGAGACCAATAATTAGTCTTAAAAGCCATTTGTCTGCAAGCCAATGTTTCTATTTATTTATATAGATATTATGAAAAATGTATTGGCTGAAAATTGTAATCTGTTCTTAGACAAGAATCTATTTAAAATTGCCAGGTCTGTGTTTCACACTGGGTATCTTGTGTGGTCCTTCCCACAAACTTTAGCTCTGCCTAGCTGTTCTGTGGAGGAAACGTTTTAGCAGGTTTCTGACGGACCCATACACCCTTCATGATGGTGCCGTTAGTGTATGACACAAGGCAGAGCAGAGATAGCTCAGTTGATCGAGAAAGGCCGCCACCATGCTTATTTCTTGCACTGTACTCCCCTCTGGAAATCACTCACTTGCCTCTAATGTCAGTTCACAGATCAGAATACTGCAAACCCTTCTTACTGGATAAAATTTCCCAGTATAAATAGAGAAAGGATTTGCAACAGCAACAAACTCTCTGCTGTGGCCCCCTGCATACAAGCAGCTGTTGAGCAACACCCTGGCTGTTGCTGGTTTTGTGTTCTATAAAGCAACCTAAAACTGTAGTAATTGGAGAAAGCATAAAACCTGAGACACACGCAAGGTAGATCTATAGAAGGTAGATCCTTGTATATATTTCCCATTGCTTAATGAAAGTTCTTTGCCTCTTTCTGCATGGTACCAGTAACCCTCTGTAGTGAGAATAATTTTCAAAAGCACCTACGTGGCCTGGGAGTACACATTCAGTTATCACAAAGGACTTAGCAGTTAAGAACCAAATCCAATTGATTTCAGATCTATCCATCTCAAGCTTAAATCTTATTTATGTGGCTATTTAAGCAGATACAGAAGTGAATGGGTGCACGATTAGACTTTTTAAAAGTCTGTGTACCTTTCTTTCGGGAAAAGCAATGGTAATTTGAATGTCAGCGTGATTTCAACAATTTGAGACAATTTAGAAAACTAACTTCAGCTGCTCTTCATTCCTGAATCAGGGCCCATGTAGTTGTATATGTTTGCACCAAAAGCTAAATCTGCTCCAACACACATCCGTTGTTGTTTCTACCCACATTTGTGCATCTCATCCTAAAGGCCATCCTTGAGCCTTTCCATTTCTTTCACCGCATCACAGGGAAACTGTGAGGCAGTTTTTCAGTACTATGCAGAAGAGAAGTCATCTGTGGGTTCTGATGACAAGTATAGGAAGTCTCTGTTGAGCTCAAGAGTTTTGCATCTATCCATACTTGATATGGTCCTGCTAGGAGTACTGGGTATTGAATTAATTAGATATTTAGCTAGATTATGGTGACTTCATCTTATGTGTAATATAGCTGATAAGCAATTAATGACGAACAGCAGCTTTGGTCTGAGACAGATGTATTCTGAACTACGGCTTTTCTGTGAATGGTCTATCAAATCAGCTGACAGATTTTCAGAGCTTTGCTTCAAAGGGAACACAGGAAAATGTAAAGTTTCTTTAGCATAAAAGCTTTTCTCCGTGTAAGAAATAGAGTATATAAATCCATCTCTGGTATTGGTGATATGTGTGTGGCTTTGGAGAACTTGTAGGATCCTGAGCCTCAGCTCAACATTTAGTATGACTACCTCCTCTGGGAAGTAGTTTTCTGAGCCAGTTTAATAATCTAAATTAGGTGCCATTTTCAATTCAGAGGCGGAAGAAGAGCAATAGCATCATGGTGTGACCC
>KZ507894.1:41599-55374 GCA_002844005.1 Limosa lapponica baueri | reverse complement strand
ATAAAGCCCTGGGGTTTATTGTTTTAGTTAAAGAACCCTACTTTTTGATTCTGTGAAAATTCTGCAACAATGTACAAAGGACGAATTTTGAAGATTAACTAAAAGAGCCATAAATAGAGATCTCTCCTGGCACCCTAAACATCTCTGCAAATCTGTTCATTTTATTGCAGTAGTGCAAACTCTTTCTCAGAACCATCTGTACCACTACTGAGATTTGAAAAGCAGAACACACAAAAAAGACCATTGCTTAACGGATAATGAGTAAGGGCACTCTCAAACCCACGGCAGTTATCTTCAAGCCAACTGTCCAAGCAGCTAGAGCACATATTCGTTGCTCTCACTCCCAAGTGACAGATACAAATGCTACAGAAGCTCAGCGCATTTCTCTGAAGAAAATCAGCTGATGCCTCACAAATCTAGTGTGATATTCCTCCTCCAAAACCTTGCCTGGACTTTAGTGACAAACAAATAGAATGAATAAAGCAGTGACCAAACACCAGAACAAATAAATAGCAGTGAATTTCCAAATGGAATAATGAGCTCAAGCCTCATATCTGCTCACGTAGCCAAAAGTGATGATGTTCCACTTATTGGGAGTGACCTCGCAGTGGCTGGAGATACCCTTTTGCAGCGCTGACAGTTTGAATGTGTACCAGAGTACACTGACACTAAAAGAAAATGTACAGATCTCTGTAGAAGACAGAAGACATAGTGTTTGTAGGAGCAAAGCAAAAATACCAACACTCGCAAGTAGTCACTGCAAAACACATTCAGTCTGGTGATCTGTGCACATCATTGTGACAGCAGCAATAAATCAGAAGCTCTGCAGCTGTTTTGAGGGAAGGTTTCCTGTGAACCTAAAGCCAAAGATTAAGGTGGGTCACATTGTATTGTATTCACTCCTTTCAATAGATAAGTTTCTGGTTATCGTATTATGCAAAGAACATACATACCATCTGTCTTGGGCATTTATGAAATGTTATTACTGTGCTATCTACATTGTGAACAGAACAAAAATAGTCTCTGCTCTTGGCTTCCTGTACTTTCATGTGAACTTATCTCTAAGTAATCTGTCTTACTTTTAAATGATATATTCTACTGCAGCTTCTGAAAGCATCTTTGTGTTAGCATCGTGATGCACCTGTTATCTGAGCATGTGATGTACTAAATACCTTCGGTTCCCACTGACTTCTGTAAATGTTGACGGCGTAGTGCTGGTCTACCAGAATGAAACTTTCAACTGACTGATGCAGCTCTGATCCCAGCAATTCCTAATGGGTGAAAAGCACCCTAAGAAAAATCATCCAGCATAGCAGTGGAATAGAGTTGTCCAGTAGCAAGGAAGAAAAGTTCTATATAAGCATCCCAATGCTGCAAGGAATTTAATTCTTTTGATGGATTTAAAATCAGGAAAGTACCAATGTCATTTCTCCGTTACTCTTCATCCTACTTGATGCAGACATCTGACATCTCCTGACAAATCTGATGCTCCAGAAGCTCAGCTTCTCTCTGGTGAACTATATTAGAAATTCAACCAAATTCAAGGTCATAGCTAAGAATCTGAGTGAATATGATTAAATTAAATATAATGCATAGAATCTCATTCCCCTTTCTGTCATCTTCAAATTTATACGAGCCTCTCTGAAGCAGTATCATGGGGAATAACACCAGCCCTGAGACTGATGAATTTCTGGGGGAGTTTGCTACAAGAGTTATTTGAATCTTCATAAAATCTTAAGGTTTAATTTGCATTTTCTTTGCCATAGGTCTTTTACAGGACAAAGAACGCCAATTTGAGAGACACTACTTTTCTTTTTACAAATGCATTGTCATACTACTGGACAAATAACATTTATCTGTTAACACACCTAACATGCACCAATGACAAATATTGTTGCTCTGGTATATAACATTATTTAAAAATTATTCCACCACTTCTAACCTGCAGCACATACTCTTAGCACCTTTTGTCGCAGTCTGTGTTTCTCTGAATCTCATCAGCATTCTTTATTCTAGCAGCCGGCTGTTTGCCCTCTGAACTCAATTGGCCTTCACTAGATGGAACAAGAAGAGAATATTTTCCGCTATTTTTTTATCAAGACACCTTGAACACATGTTCGTGTTCTCCACATGTTTTTTGGCTAACATTAAATAGAAACAGACTAGTAAGGAAACAACCCATATAAAAGCCCTGTAAATTTCATCTTAGCTTCTTCTGCAAGCTCAACACTGAAACATCCTGAGACCTTTTCAGAGAGTTTGTTGCTAGCTTTTGATGTGCTTCCTTTTTTGATACTTCCGCCTCCAATATCACAAGTTAAATTTTTCTTTGCAGTCTGTTGGAAGTGTTCTAGAAACAAGGAAGTTAATCTTCTATCACCTACACAGAGTGACATTGCTGTCTTCCATTTGTTTAGCAGCAGCGCTGAAGTTACTCATAAATTGTGCCGTGCATTTGACATACAGCCAACCATCGGAAGAAGCAAACTCACGCCTCCCCAGATACTATTCCTTCTTTCTGTAACTTCATTATATTTACCAGACACTGCTAGTTATTACTACATACAATAATTTTTATGTACCCTTGTCAACCCAGAAGAAAGAGGAGTTCCATCACCTGGCTTGCACATGCCAGTTTTCCATAATCTTATGAATAATTAATGGAAACACACATAATTGAGCTCTGTTTATAAGAACAAGGTTTACAGGTCACTTATAAAGATATTGTTCCTTTTTTCACATTTATTTGTAGAAGGAATACACTACTTCCTACCTATGTTTCAGTAATAACTGTTGGTAAAGTTAGAAGGAAATTCACATAAAGTATAGAAGAACAATATTAAAGGCATGAACAAACCCAGGAATTCAGACAATTTCAAAACTGAATTTAAATTATCCTCTTGCGCCTGCCTGCTGCATATTGCCTTTATTTTTCTATGTCTCTACTAATAGCGATGACATATTTGCTTGTGCAAAGTAGAGGAAGCCAATGGGCAAAACTTGTGTGTAGAGTATGTTTCAAAATGCAGCAGAGTGGGATAGGTCTGTATGTAATCTAATTTTCCTTTATCAGGTAACCATCGTGTGTCTGTCTGGTTTATGTAGCCACGGATAGCATAATATATAATGTATATATTCTGTAACTGAGGAACACATCAAGCAAAACCCAACACTGCCTAGTTCTAAAAGAGCTGCCTATATTTCTACTTAGCTGAATAGACAGGGATTATTAGCAGGCAGTATTTACCATTACTTTGAGGGAGGGTTGGAGGAATGCAAGGGAAAGATCTACCCATGTTTAAATTTCCTATAGGATTTCTTATGTCTTGCTTGGGTTGATTAAAATCATGTTCCTGCTTGTTCCTTATCCTTTATCCCTTACAGAAGGAGCACGCGGAAATAATTTGCAGCAAGATTTTTATGTAAGCGTCCCCCTTACATGGGTTTTATGCAGAAGGGAAACATATGGTTCTGAAAGAGCATTAATACCCAGGTACAGCTGGTCTTTGAAGATTTTAAGTGATCCAGATAAGAAGAATGAGCGAATGCCTCCCAAGGGAAACTGATTGTTCTGACACTGTTCTTTGTCACAAGTGTAACACTTACAGGGAGATGTCTATAGAGATGTAAGAATAGGAAGGGGATTGTATTGACAAAAGAAAAATAGACATAAGCAAATAAGACAAAAATAAAACCCTCAACCTGCCCAGCGATAGAGAACTTAATCACAGTCTACCAGGCTGGCAGCAAAGAAAAGCAAGCAAACTGATTAATTCATCTATTGTTATTAGTTAATGCAACAACCTAACATTTCTCCATGACAGCAGTGTCTCTGTGCCAGGTTTTTATTATCCTGCGGCACTGGCACTCTTAAAATTCCTATTACTCAGAGAGTTTACATTGATTTAAAATGGATATAAAGAGAGCTATCACAAAAAATTTAGTGTCAGACCTTAGGTGAGAATCAACTCCATTTTCTACTTAAAAGACTCACTAGATTTAAAGACAAGTCATTTTTGAAGAAGGAAAGATAGAAGGTGCCAGATTTGTTTGAGGAGCTGATCCCAAATAATGATGCTTAATCTTTATTTTTATCATACAGAATTATCACATAGCTCCAACCATACTTAATCAGGCTTCATTACTGCATACTCCAGAGTCCCAAGCAGAAGTGCCAGAAGCTGAGACTAGACTTTGTCACTAACTGCTCTTGTGCAGGGTAAAATTCCCCAAGGTAAATGTTCCCAGGAGAGACTAGATTGCCAAAGGGATAGGGAATAAATCTGATATAGAGAATGGGAAATTCAGGACAGAATGTTCGCAACAGAAGGTTTAGGAAACCTGGAAAATTTCTGAAACCCCTATAGTTTCATGACTGCAAGAGGTAAATTAAAGGAGTAGGACAAAGTCAGGAGGAAAGATGGAAGAGAATTGCATAATCCAGTCAGAGCTCTGAGAAGAGGCGCCTTTCAAAGTCCCACTGAGATCGGTAGCAAATCCAAAGCTTACTGTTAACACAAACAAGAAAGCTAAACCACAGAATGAGAAGCCATAGACCAAGTGTAGATAAATGAAGTTTTATTTGGCAAGACTACTCAAGGTAAAAATCCTCTTTCAGAAATAATCCACTATCCCATCTATAGTTACAACTTCAATGAAATTGAAGTTGCTAATGCAAAAAAACCGTATAACCTCATCATTTTCTCTGAATTCTGCAGAAAGAATGTATGTGGATAAGGTGAAAATCTTGTCCTGGGGCTGCCACTGGATAGCATGTCTCTAACTAGAAGGATTAGAACTACCATGACATAAGAAATCCTAAGCTAATTTGGAAACAGAACAGCTGAAGAAAGGCTGTTCAACAGAAGTTGGAATTAGAGCAAGAGGTTAAATTGCTTCAGATTCTTTCTATCTGTGCTGATCTTGGTGCCAGATGTGAAAGTCTGGGTGAGATAACCATCTTTCCAAAACCACCAAATCTTTTATAAGTCGGGAAGTTTAGGAGGGAAGGTTACAGATATTGTATCTAGGAGTATAATAGATTAAGTTCCTTTTATTCTTCTCATGTAAGATTATTACAAGAAAAAAGAAAAAAGAAATATGGAGGGATGTACAGCTTTTAGGAGTATAATAGAAAATGTTCCTTTTATTCTTCTTGTGTAAGATCATTGCAAGAAAAAACAAAAAAATAATAATATAGAGGGACGTACAGCTTTTTTTTTTTTCAATTAAGAAGCAAAAGATATTAAGCACAAGTCAAAAGTTTAAATTATGGTAATTATTTTAAAGTAACTAAAAATTGCTTCACAGAATTTAACAAAATGTGTCCAAGGACTAAATACAGAAATATGCTCAACTAAGTAATTTCTCAAACCAAAAGCAGTAAACTATGATAAGCATTAAGTAGGTCCAAGTTGCAGCCTTGTTCTATAATATCTGCATCAATATTTCATAATGTTATAGGTTATTAAGCATGTTGATGTATAAAAATACACGGAAAGGTTGGCTGCTCATAGATCATAGAGCACAAAGAGATACTAGCTACATAACAAATTAGTAACAACTGGATGATTTGGAACCAGAAGGGCTAACATGCCAGTACAGGGCAAATTTCACTCAGTTTACGAAACAAGACTACTTTACCTGGGGCAATAAAACAATGCCTCTAGATTGGATTTTGCAGAACCTGGGGCTCCCTTGTGAAACCGTGTGATAACTTAGTCATGACAAAGATGCCACAGGATCAGGGAGCCCAGCAGAGAAATTCTGCTGCCTGGAAAGATTCTGGCTTGAGAAATCTTGATCGCTTGAAATGAATAAAGGAATCAAGCTTGGGGTTACAAAATTAAAAATGGAAGTCTATGCTTCTATGCTTTAGTATGGCTTTATGAATATTT
Organism: Limosa lapponica baueri; assembly: GCA_002844005.1. Taxonomy (NCBI): domain Eukaryota; kingdom Metazoa; phylum Chordata; class Aves; order Charadriiformes; family Scolopacidae; genus Limosa; species Limosa lapponica. Next base: position 49,477 of record KZ507894.1, on the reverse strand, counting down.
TGATTTTTTTAAGAATAATTTATCTTTAGAAAGATTTCATTGTATGAAGTGCTAAAGATTTTCTGCTTTTAGATTCTCTTTTGACAGAGGGGTGGGGTTTTCTTCACTGGAAAGAATCTTTAATGTCATATTTCAAAAGAAATTTTCTTGCTGTCTGTTGCTCTTTACCTTTGACAACCATCATTGCTGAGTAATGCCCAGGGTTATGCTTTTGAAAAGCAAGTTCTTCCTTTGCAACATTGCTGCACGATGTATGGCAGAGCGTATATCCAGAGGACTAGGCACTTGTCCTTTTATAAGATATAGGTTGAATTCTGTAAGGGATGTGTCTAGCAAAAGAGTTAGATGCAGATCAATAAAGAAATATGAAAGGGAAAATCAGCAACTGTAGAAATGGTTTTAGGAATATATACATATACATTCACATGTATATAGTATTTCAGAATATTAAGCAAGAAATACACTAAATGTAAGGTAATTTGTTCCACCAGAAAACACACAGTGAGCTATTAGTCCAGGTCATTACTTGCTTGGACAAAACTCCAGACTGAGCTAAAATATTCACCACAGAGTGCAGAGAGCTTCCCCTGAAGTCAAAATAGTTGACCCAAGGTATCAAAGATAAATTTAGTCTGGATACAAAGTCCTGAAATAATGCCTAGATAGCAGTTATTTTCTTAAGAGAATTTATTACCAGGACAAAACTTACTTGAAAAAAAAATCTCACATCTCTTGGCAGAACATCAGGTATTTTAGTAAAATACAATCATTTTCTCCTGCAACAAATTTCTACCCTTAAGAAATCTTAGTACAAGAAGTCACTAGCATTCAATTTGTATTTAGTGACAAAACTGGACCAATGTCTCTAATGGGACGCTTAGCGTAAAAATGCCATTGCAGAATGATTGTCCAGTACATTCATTGCTAAATCCTGCTTCCACAAAATTAATAAATTCTATTAATTGCAAGGAAAGCAGAAGCGGGCCTTTAATCACATGATGATCCAAGAGATAATCCTTGTTAAAGAGTAGGTTTGTTACTACTGAAGGTGACAGATTAACAAATCCTTACTTTGATGGTTACTATTTTTTTTGGTCATCGGGCAGGTCTTTACAAGGACCTTAAAATTTCCCCTATTTATAATTTGATTTCTACTCCCTAGTTTTGTTCCACTATTTTACTTCAAATGGTTTTATGGTTGTCCGACATAAAATACGACTAGTTGGTGTATGACATGTTACCTCTGCAGTGTATGAACATATTTTGATTTCTACAGCACTGAGTCAGCATTCTGATGAGTTAGCATTTATATTCCCGACAGCTGTTTATTCCTCTCAATGTAATTTCAGAGATAAATGTCCAGAAGGGATTTGCTGCCCCAGATCTATCAGAAAACATATTTAAGATATTCTGTGGTATTTAAATAATAAAAAAATATTATTCAGTAATTCTAGGACAAAAATTGTTTTATTTTTAACATTAAATAACTAATTTAAACCTATATTATTTTTAAATATCGTGTGGTAAAAAGTATTTTTTTATTTTCTATGCAAAATCACATTAATGGTTTCTAGGGGCATTATGAATTTAAGAAACATACTGAAACTTCCAATCAGTATTTTTATTTTACTCCTTTTATTTAGAGTTGAGAAAGTAGCCTTGAGAAGAAAAGAAGAGATGGGAACCAGTGCACACAAAGGACCAAACTGTTCCTGGAGTAGCTGTTTGATTGTGCCTTGCTAAAGCCATGGGACTAGTTGGCACGGTGGAGCATTGATCTCAGTAGAGGGCAGAACCAGCAGGCGAGGATTCACTGCATTCTGAAATTTTTCAGGTGATGCTTCAGGGTTATTTTGGCAAATATGGTGTAGGCTGTGGTCATTCATATGCAGTCATTTTTTAGCTACGTTTTTTGTTTGGTTTTGGCCCTCTTCTAAAGCAATGCAGATGGTGCAGAGTAGGATAGATTTTATTTTCCTGCACCAACCGTACAGACTCTATAGGGTCCACAACCTGTGTTGCCACAGCTGACTTATCTTTGGATTTTAGTAAAAGTAAACTCTTTCCGGGAGATGTTTCTTCTAAACACTCTTCTGCTAGACGTGGGTTTACAATATGGCAAAGAAATTAAAGTTACTGTTAGATTATAGATGTATGTTACATGTGCAAAAATAAAATCCAGTTCTGAATCCCATTAAATTAATGATTTTGATCATGTCAGCGGCAATGAAATTTGCAGATTACTTATGATTTTGATAAAAGAATTAAAAATAATAGTTAATTGCTCTGTTCTTCTCTATTCTTTCAAACTCCATTTTTTCTTGTCTTGGGACACAAAGTTAAAAGGGATTCTTGGTATAACTTCTCTAAAAGTTCAATTCATATCCTCCATTACTTACCTTTTGCCTTTTCCTACTCTCCAGTCTAAATCAAATGGGCCCTTTTTTCAAACTCAGATAGAAAGATATCTTTGCTTACTAGGCTAATAATATATTTTGCCTAATAATTTTCATTTTATTCCTAGTGATTTTTTATTTCTTCTTTTCTGGGATAGAGTAAAAGAACAGTGAATGGTATTACAGAGGAGAGTTTTCCAATAGGTTCTTTCTGCACCCTGATACTTTGTTTGCTCTTTTGGCTGCTATAGACCACCAATCACCAGTTCTTACTGAGCTTTCTACATTTCTGGCAAGGGCTTTTGTTTTTTATTTTCCCTCCCATGGTAACTATAAATTTATAAATAAAGATAATAGTTCAAATTAACCTACAGGCAATTCCATTCATCTCAGTTATAACTGTGTCCATAAATGAACAGATAAACCAGCGAATAAAACCATCATGGTTACTAATCCAGTAAAGTAAGACTTTTAAAATACAAGCAGTACATTTGATGCTAAACTTTTTAATGAAACTCCAAAACTTGAATGTTATTACCCTGGACTTTTTTTCCCAAATCCTTACTTATGTCAATAAATGAGGTTAAACAGGAGGTGAAAATCTTCATCCATATTTACCATTAAAACTTAAGCTATGGGGCAGACTTTATTATGAAAAGAAACTGTCTTGAATCTAAGCATTCAAGATCATTTATATGGCTGTGACATACGCACCATAAAGAAGAATGTTTAAGTAGAAGATAATAATCTCTTTGATCTATTCATGAAAATTTATTTGGGCCATTTCTGTACAAGTGTTTCTTTGCCAATGGAGACTAATGTATAGCTTTCTCAAAAATCATTAAATGAATCTTGAGATTGGACACTGGTTACAAATTATTTGATCTCTTCTAAAATCAATTCGTAATTCTGTGTCTGCATTTGTCAGTTTTCCTCTGGCATTGTAAAACATCCTGAAGATTGCAGTGCCTGTACTGTAATTTTGTATATGTGTGTTCAACATCCCACTTAGATTTAAAAGTGTAGTGAAGAATGGGCATGAGGGTCCATATATTGGTATAAAAGGTATTCTAAGTTCAATGCTTTGCTTTATTCCCAGATTGGTGGCTAGTACAATTTCTTATTTATAGCTCAGTCTTAAAAGATGTGAAAAAAAAAAAGTAATTTGATTGATTGAAATGCTGCTTTAAGTGATGGTGTGTATGGCTCTCTGCCTCTTGAGAAATCATTGGCTTGCACGGTGAACACCTACATATACTTTCACTGCAAGAACTCTAAAACCTTTGTGCTGAGATTCACATGACTATTCATGCAATATCCCACACAAAAGTTTCCAAAACACTGTACCATATACATTGTGAATGGTAACAAAAGCAACAGCAATGATTTATATTTTTTTTCCCATAAACTGAGTATCTGTTTCTTGGTAATATTGTAACTCATGTTATTTGGGTGACTTCAGTGCTTGGTGTTTCCAGGTGAGACTAATAAATGTGTATTCCAACCTAGAAGTGTTTGCAATCTATGTGTGTCTTTATGGAAGTATTGCTATGACAGAAAGGTCTAAATTATATTATTACATATAATTTAATACATTTTTTTTTCCTCAGTGTGCAAGCAGAGCGTATGCCAACAGCACTCTTAGAAGAAATATTTTTATGACAATTTTATGATTCAGTGCTGTTGGGGTGGAACTGTAGCAAAGAACATGTAAATTTCCAGAGAGGTAATCTTTCTAAGTACAGTCAGGTCTTAAGACAGAATGCTTTGTGAGAAGTTTCTACTAAGATGCAGTCATTTTGTTATGCTCTCTTACTCAAGGACTGGTTTAAATGTAAATTAAGTTATGGCAAGAATGTATGCATATTCCAAGTGACCGATGACAGTAACAGTGGGTACGCAGACTAAGTCCACCTCCACTCACACATACCCCTTCTCAAAACTGACACTTCCATTTTATTAATCTTTACCGAAAACCCCTCACTTCTGTAAGAGGAAGCTATTATACGAGGGAAGAATAATAGTCTTAAGAGGAGAATATTGGATGAGTGGGTGGACGGATGGATGGACAGACAGACAGATGAATGGATGGACAAACAGACAGGCAGCTGTGAGGCCTGATCTCCTTGTCTGTATTTGGGCTACTCTGACAATGCAGAGTGTGCCTGGGATGCACAGGTAATGCAAAAAGGCTCTCTGGATAGTGAAGAGATGGCTTAATGTGCAAATAGTACCCCATCACAGCTCCCCGAGGATGGTATTTAGCTGGATTACTGCTGTACTCTGACTCTTTGTGATGCAAAGAACAACCTCTTAGGCATTCCTAGCTAAGAATAGCTAAAAATAAGTTAGAGTAGTCTGAGGCTGCACTAGCCATAGAAGCCAGAAATTAGGGGAATTCAAAGATCAGAAAAACTATTTTCAAGGCCAAAAGCTACCTTCATGCTTTTTCTGGTTTTGTTGCAAGCAGAATCCAGGGAGAATAGATAACTGGGTTCTGGATATTTTGAGACATAAGATACTGTGTCAGGAAGCATGCATTGCTATGGTAATGGTTACCACAGTTGGTATCTTTTATGGAAAAAAGAAGTTAAATTCTGTATAAGTGTCGTTAGCTTACATAAGCAACTGCTACTTTAGTCAGAAGTGCCTTTTAGTTATCTATAATATCTGAGAACTTGTCATATTTTACATTTTGTGTTGCAAAGGTAGCAGCTTACAGAAGTGACAGTTTATGTATGTTATTCCCCTGAGTTGAGCAGGCTGCTAAAAAAACAGTCTTGTCTTTATTATGATGTACCATCCTTACAATACAATTAACGACAATATCTGATAACTGCTAATATGCCAATAGTTGCCAGAAAGTCCAATAACAGACTGCAAAGTACATTTTATGGTATTTCTAAAACAGAAGTCTCCAAAATGACTTGTGAAAGACACTTGTTCTGACATCTTTATTTTCTTTTCTCTTTTCATCCTTCATTTCTCTTTTATACTTCTTTCTGCTGCTAACTATAGCCATGGCTTATCTGTTCCAGGTTCCAAACTGAGAGGAGCAGCTTCCTGTCAAATAAGCCAATGCTACTGGATGAATTGACCTTGACATGACTGCTGTGATGCCAAAAGCCACAAGCTAACTGGTAACAATTGTTAGGTATGTCAACACTAATTTTTATTGTTGATGCATGTCATAAAAATATCAGGTGGAAAAGAAGCACAACAGTGCAGTCCCTTGGTTCATCAGAATCTAATTCTCTTGAACCTCAATAAACATTTGGGATCAGACATAATGTGAATAAAACCTTTTTGATATGCATTACCTGCTGTATTAGTTCCCAATTTACAAAACATGTTTGCACTAAAAATACATGCAAAATTAGGGATGGCACCCTCACAGCAGTAATACTGGCGATGACTTGGGCATGCCAAGTAGCAGATGTGTGGAGGAAGCCAGTCAAGGTTTTCTCTCAGTAATTGCTGGCAAGAAATGGCTGTTCCTGCTTTTCTTGATCCTTGATTGCATTGGCTCAATACAAACTCTCTTGCAGAATACCCTCTATGAAGAGGTGCATAATCCATGACCATTTGCTGTTATAAATTCTTCCCACATAAATTTCTTCAGGAGAGCAGGATTTTTTTTCTATTTCCAATGCCACTCCGAATCATTCAGATGTGGAGAAAAACACAACCATTCATGAAGGAGCTCTCTGTGTCCATACCAAGCACATCCTTAGAAGCTCTTTTGAGGACTAACTCTTTCTCTAAATAATCCTTAGAAGCAGGAAAATATGAGGTAGAATAAACAAGGGCACCAGGCTCTGCTTTTTCCTTTCTAGTTGCTATTTTACAGAAACACCTATCCTACACCTAATTTTTTTCCCCAGAGAAAACATAGGAGTTTGGGAGGGGGAAAGCAGTATCATTTAAGCCTGTGAGCCTACTTCTGGAATAAAGGGAATGCATTTGCACATACAGAATTGTTCTGTACAGACTGTGGGGTACAATGAATCCTGCTTTTAAAAATCACTGCATGGTGTTGGCGGCACTGAGGGCTGACTGGAATGCTGCTTTACATTTCTACATAAGAGTTGCTGTATCAGTAGTGTAAAGATGGCTGCAGGTAAGAAATTACAATTATGTTTGAAGACTGTCATGTCTGGATTTCAGTGATGATATTTCCTTTTGATAGTTCGAGGCATCTTATTAGAAATGAGTATATTTCAGACTTCCTACACATTTATTTAAATATTAAAAAGTTAATGAATCCCAGCAACAGGACAATCCTGCCTGTTACAGCATGGACTTACTGTATTTAAGAGGATTTGAAAGTGTGGTTTCTATTAAGTGCTAGCTAGTGCTTTCCAATACATGTTCTAAAAGTACAGTGTCCCTCATTACTGTCTTTGGATGGATTCTTTGGTTCCTCTGAACTGCCTGCCCAGTGCTTGGTTGATTTCATTCATCTTAAAATTTGCTCACTAACAAAAAATGAGTGAACAGTGGTGCATCTAAGGACCTCTACTTTGGAGGATCTCCTTGTCAATGTCTGCTGCCATTGCCAGCCTGGCCTCACTTTCCACCATGCCAAGAAGAGGGGAAGCTCGACAAGGGGGATCCAACTCACTGTGAAGCCATTTGCTGATTCCTTACCCTGTTGTGTCGCCGAACAAAGCACAACAGGGCACGACCTAACAGCTCCTTGGACACCTTTCAGAAGCAATGGGTGTTGTCACGTTCAGTGTACCCTACTTCAGCCTGGTTTCCCATACTGCATATCCGATCCTTTCTTTCTCTTTTTTTCATGTTTTATCTCCTTCCATTAACTGTTTCTTTTCTGGAATAAAGAGTTCCAGCCTGCTCAATTACTTGTCCTATGGAAACCATTCTGTCCCATGCACTTGATCATCATTGCCTTTCTCTGAACTTTTTCCAAACATTTTCAAGACTCGAGCACCAAAACAGCACACAGTATGTGAGCAAACCGTGGCATTATAGACTGGCATAATTATATTTTCTGTTTTGTTCTTTTTTCCTTTCCTAACAATCCCAAACATTTGCATTTTTGGATTGCTGCCATGTGCTGAGTTGATGTTTTCATGAAACTATCTATCTGTCATAATTCCAAACTTTCACTTCTGAGTAGTAACAGGCAGCTCAGAGCTCATCACTTTATTCATAAAGCCAAGAACAGTTTTGCTCACATACATCATTTCAGATTTACCTACGCTAAATTTCCTCTGCCATTTTGTTACCCAGTCACTTAGTCTTAAGGCCCATCTACAGCTTGATGCCTTCAGCCCCTTACACTTCCTACCTCGAGTAAATGTGTATCCTCAGCAAACTTTTCCACCTCACTGCTAAGGCCTTTTTCCAAACAATTTCTGAGTTTGTTAAGAAGAATCGATCCCCTGCAGCATTCTCCTGATGACTTCTCTCTGTATTATCCCTGTGCTCACAGGGTTGAAGGTTTGGGAGGGAGCAC
>KZ507894.1:28284-40824 GCA_002844005.1 Limosa lapponica baueri | reverse complement strand
ACTTAGTTGGTATTTTTTTGCATATGGGAAGTGGGTATGAATGTTTCCAAGTCAACGAGGAATCATCTCCAAATCCCTGAAGTATGAAATTCATCATGTCTCTGAATTTGGGCTTGTACTCTCCACTGGGTTGTGTTTGGATACCGCTTGATCCTATCTGGGAAGCACAGACTCTAAAAGAGTATTTTGTGTACCATATACAGTCAAGGAAATGCACTATTTATCACTATGCCTTTGAAATATCATAGTTACAACTGTATCGGTTAGTAAGGAACTCATTAAGTGATATTAGTGCATCAAACCAAGAAATGCTTCTAAACCTCTTATATGTATCCTCTATATTTGTGTGTGTATCATGTCCAGGAAGAATGGGCAAACAAATCATCAGTACTAAATGTTATGGTATTGTTTCAATTCTGAATAATTATTGACAGCTATAATTTCAAATAGGTAGCCAACTCATTTTGTAACAACTGTGATATAGTACCATCTAGTGGCCAAATTGAAATGGTACCTTAAGTTTTCAGTGTTTACTGCCAACTGCTGCACAGTTGCTGCTTGAGTTTATGATGATTATGGGGCAGAAAGCATCCTTCTACTTTTAATAGATATGCAACTTACCCTTGAAAATCTAAATATAACAAGGCTAATTACTGTCTGGTTTGTATACCCAGCTTCTTCTCAGACACAGCTTTTTGAATCCTATGATTTTGATTGGGGAGGACAGAAGATACTCGGAAATGTGTCTGTGCAGTTTTAAATCCAACATTGCTTTCTTGAGATTTTTTTTTTTCAATTACTATTTCACTGAATAGTCATTGCAAAGAAAATTAAGTTCTGTCTCTAAAGCAAAAGATATAAGGGAGTTCTTAGCTATTACTTTACAAATGGTAAAGTTAAATAGAAACTTACATTTATAAGCATCAGATTGCCATCTTACAGAAAAATACAAGTAATTCTTTCGTGACTACTAGACTATAGTGCCTTATCAGATAATTGGGTCTTTGTTCTTAACAGTGCTGAGATTAAGGCATGAATTTAATTTTTTGGATCGTGCTTCCTGCGCTTTTACCAAGTTTCTGAAGGAACACAAAACACATGCCAAAATGCTATAAACATTCTAATTCCTAAATTAATAATGATGTTTAGGGGTGTCAGATGGAAATATATGGCTCTCCAAATAAATTGTAAAAATCTGGTGCTACAGCTTAGCTCTGCACTTATTCCCGAATAAATGCTGTTTACATGATTTGTGCACATTTTTTTATTATCTAGAGCAAAGCAGTGACTGTCTCCTTTCCAACAGGACTTATAATTAGCAGTGAAGTTTTGCCACACTTGAGCTTTTTTTCCCCAGTGCTAAATGTTGAATTTCAAATGTCGAAAACTGATTTATTTAAGAGCTACAAAATACAATTCCAGTAGATTCAGCAAGGTATATTCTACAATAGAACTGAGCCATTCCAAAATTTTAAACCTAAGTGGGAAATCCATAAAGCCAACTTCAGATACAAATTAATTACATGCACTATAAAGCATGTACACGCACAAACATAATCCATTTAGATGAAAATGGAAGAGCTGCTTGCAAAAATTTCTTGTTGCTTGCAGCATAACAATAGATGGCTTGTGTTATGACTGCAAAAATAGTATCTGATTTTCACAGTTTGGATGTTACTTATTCTGATAACATATTTGACAGACATTGTGACACAATCTTTTCTTAATACATGGGAAAGTAACACATGTATGTACTATTAATGCTACTGAGAGTTGTCTGCTTCAGCATTTTAGTTCTCAATAAGAGAAAAAAAACTGTTACTGGAGGAGAAAACAGAGAGCCTGAGGAGAATAATTAACTATTTTCTTTTATGCCATCTACATGATTTTCACAGGGCCAGCGTCATATTCAGGCAATTACTGACCCAACCTATAATCCCATCCACTTGTCTAATAGAGATTGTCCTATTTGGAGGGCATTCTGGGAAAGAAGATACAGAGAGGACAATAAACAGAACCAGGGACAATGTTTTCTGATCCAAACCAGACCAAGAACACATCCTTAACGCTGGTTTGCAGAAGACATACAATGCGGAACTTCTGTCTGGCAGCTTTGCGAGGGTGTTTGTAGAGAAGCTGTTTGCCCTGTGAAGTCCTAGACTGAATTGCAGTATGCAAACCCCAAACTTACTCAGTTTCACTTGTGTTAAAGATCACATTTTTATTGTATTCATCAGAAATGCTGGAGCTGTCTCAAGAGGGGAAATTGTGAAAGTAGAGTAGGATATCCTTATTAGGACTCTCAACTTTAAATGAAAAATTGAGTGTGAATCCACTCCTTTTGCATCTTTAATTTTGTTTTCTTTTGGCCAAGGTGCTTTACTGACTGAACTATGTAATGACTGATGCTGGTTGACTCTTAACTAACAGGATCATCTTAGTGTTTAGAACTGAGGTGATTTTGCTCTTCCCAGACATGTAAAGTAACTGTATGTGCCATCTTCTCTGCAGTGGTAAGACTCTGATACCTTGTATAAACATAAATAAAAACCCCATAGCTTTACAAATGCTATGTAATTGTGTAACATCTATTTTGATCTATATTATCAAAGTACTGTAGCTCACCATGATGCTCCCATTAACATCATCTGGAATTTTGTCATTTACTTCAGAGACAGGAAGTTCTTGTCCTTAGAGTCTCTGTGTCTGACATTCTTCTATCAATGGAAAAAATACTCTACAAATGATTTAGAATATTTGCAAATATTGGGAAAAGGGCAGTAAAGCTATTTTCCATTTTCTATTTATGCTCATCTCTTCTTTTCTAACTACTGCTACATATTTCTAGTTGTCTTTATGCATCCTGTAGTTGTGCACTGCTGTATTTATGGATGGTACTTTCTGTCTCCGATTGGTTATCTTGTTGATAGGGACCCAGCAACTGTGGTTTGTAATGTGTGAATTTATGCAAGATACATGCGGGTGGCACATTTGCTTTGCTTCCAGCTATATGGTTTTCTTCAAAAGTGGGGTTGTCATTTTCACGAATTGTTACAAGCCCTTGAGACTCTCTTCTCCAGAAATACTGTGTTAATTGTGTAAGATTTTCTTTCTGATGTTTGACACAAGTGTGGCACTTAAGGAAAAAAATAGCATAAGCCAGTTACCTATTATATTTTTCTCTTGGGTGGAAGAGATGAGTGTCAGCATATAACAGAAGGTGTGGAAAGACTGGTGCTTTTTTAACCTAGCATGTATTTTTTTCCCAGGACACTGGTGGTGAAGTAAATTGTGCGCTATTGCACACCAGTTTGTCTTCTCATGGGCTTCTCTTTCCGATAGAGGTGACTATTCCCTTCTTGCTGTGTGACTTCTGGGGCTACATCCACTTCCACACTTACCACTGATACACTGCGGGGAGAGTATAGCATCTGTTTTAATTCTTCCAGGGTATATGCAGGACCGATATCCCATATGCCTCCTTATCAGGTGGAAAGGATGTAGCATTCTTGTAGTGAGAGTACCTGACCCTGCAAGTACCGATACTGTCATGTTTTATGATATCTGGTTAATTTTTTAGAGCTATCAAGGGTTTCCAGCATAGACTGACTTCAGGAAAGCTTTCATATTTGTCTACTGCTTCCCTAGTGTAGTTCTTTAGCTGCAGGCACTCCTTAATTGGTTTGGTTTTGTAAGTGAATTGTCTTGTGATGTTACAGGACCAGTGCTACAGAGTGAATGTATATAAAGCCAAATGGCACATATTCAGATTATGAATGACTGACTGCACGTCTCCTGGAACTCTTGTGAATGTATATGGAGAAACGAGTTCTGACTGGGATTTCATTAGCTGTGGGTACAGATCAACCTATACTGTACAATTTGGGCGCATACTGTATTGTATTATGTGTTTTCATATTCTACTGCCATTTCATGTTTCACTGCTACTCAAGAACTTAACCTCTTACGGCCACAATTTTTTCAATCACTTCACAGTCATTAAGTTTTACTACACTTCTACAAGCTAGTTAATCCAGTCCCTAACTGAAACTTAACAAAAATAACAAAACTATTAAGGCTTCATAATTCACTGTTTATATGCTACTGACACATCAAAACAGCAGTACAGCTTTTAACTACTTTTCAAACATTTTTCTCAGAATGTACGTTTCTGTCTTAGCTGGACATATGTAAATTATCTTCAGTGTTTCTTAACAGCTAATGAGCTATTGAGAGCTCTATTCTATTCTTAGCTAGATTCCTTACTGAATTAAGCAAAACATGATTCCAAACATACAACTGCAAACGCCTAAACTGAATACTATCTACATAAAACGCAGCATTTTAGGACTTTCCAGAGTTTTGTGTCCTCTTTTTAGATTGAAATCTCAGTAGCAAGGACTTAAATCCCAGTATCCCAGCATGTATCAGGTTACATGCTGTTCTTAAATAGATCGTCCTCAGTTTCTGTTCCTCTTAAAATAAATAAAAATAACAGGAACTATGATATTAACTTAGGTTGTCTCTCACATCCACGAAGGTTCATGGGTAAAATCTACTTCTATGTATGTACTTAGTCCTTGAACACCAAAAACGAGCAATGTCATCAGTGCATTACATCACTACTGAATACCTGTAGTGAAGACCAGAGGGGACCTCCAGCCTTCATCAGCATCAAAATATGCTCATTATACAAAATACAGTCATAGGTTACAAATGCCAAGTAAAATCAGATGCAAATTAAAAACTTCTTGAAAGCCTCAGGGGGGTACTTCATTTAGATGCAAACTTAGTGACAGGAAATACTGTGAACATTAGAGAAATCATGGCACTGATAATTTTAACCTGTATTTGTTGAATGATTGATTCAGTTGTTCCTCAGCAGAAGGGCTTCCTTCTTGGTCACTCATCTGACAGGTTTCATGCAGCTCCATCTCTGACACAGCCCTCAGTTTTGTTTGCTCTGATAACGCTGGGAAACGTCTGTGCATACGATCTGGGTAACAATAAAGAAATTTCTCTAATAGCTGATACATAGTTCAAAATAACACCTACAGTTTGATGTAATTCTGTCTGTGATGTTGCGTTTGGGTAGGTGGCTGTTTTAGGTAAACATAATTTCTTTTGACCATTTATAGATAAGGTTGTTTCCATGTTCATATTTCTAATAGTCTTGAGAGGTACAGGTCAGACAACTTACAGGAATTTTGGAAATAAACCTTGTCCTGGGTTGAGAGACACAGGACTAACTTTTCTTCTAATACTGGGGAAAATGGCACTTCTAGAAGACTCTAGTGTCTAAATTTGTGAAAATATTTACTTCAGAGCCAGCCAGGCTCTGTGGGATTCAAGGTTAGTGTTTTTGAGCCTTGCCAGGTGCAGGGATCAAGGAGGAGCAAGGCCTGGGCATTTGACCCAGGCTGGCCAACAGGATTATTTCATACCATGAACGTCACATTCAATATAAATTAGAAAAGTTTGCTGCTTAGCTCTCTCTCCCTTGATGGCGGGGGTCCAGACAACTCCTTGCCCCGGTGCCAGAGCCCTGAGGCCTTCCCTTCCTCCTGAAGCCATTGCGCTCGCAGTGTCCGCCATTTGCTGTCCCCTGCTGGGAGTGCACAGCTTCCTGCTGATAGAATTGGCTGGGTATAACTCTTGTCTATCCTATATCAGTATCGGGGTTAATACTGGTTCTTTAGTATTACTGTTAATTATTTAGTCTTAGTCTATTAAATCTATTTATATTTCAACCCCTGAGTTTCTTTGTGTTCCCCGCTTCCCCTTTCCGGGTGGGGAGGGGTCATCGGGTGATAGAATAATTGTCTAAACAACAATAGATTGCTATGGGTTTTCTCAAACCATAACAAACCTGAAATTCTTATTCCATATAAACTCCTGCCTGGCCAATGAAGAATTGATTTCCTACTGTATCATATGGATAAGTAACAACCAAACGTTTCTCCCATGGAGTCACTAGGAGCTTTGCTTTATACTATAATGAGAATTTTATAAGAGAAGAGTAGAGGAATCAAGTCACTCCTGTCTTGAAGAATAGACACTCCTGTAACACCCTTTAAATTAACGTGGGTCTAATTCTTTAAATAATGAGACGAAAAGAGTTCAAAGTGGTGTTAAATCAACTGTGTGCAAGTGACAGTGCATCATTCACTGGCCACATTTCACTAGCAGAGGTTACAGTTTTTGGAGTGAACTGCATTAGTCCAGAGACAGAGTGACCTCTTGGAACCACGCCACGTTTCCAGCACCTGTCAAATGGTTCTTTCTGTAGGGCATGAAGACAATGGAAACACATTAAAATACCCGCATCTGCCAACATGGGCAGGTCCAGAAAACAGAAACTGGCCCCTGCTGTACATGCAGTTGATCGATAACGGGGATTGATTCTATTCTGTGTGCTCAGTCAGCCTGCCACAAAGAGTCTCTCTAACAAGTACAGCGGAGGGAGGGGGTGGCACACGACTGCTATGGTAGCTGGGGTGGTGAAGCCGCACAGCACAGGCAGAGCAGCTTCTCATCATGCATCTAGACAGTATTCCTTCCATTTTTGAGTCCTTTGTCCTATCAATCAGCTTTTATAGGGTGGAGAAGAAAGTTATTTTAATGGAAATAATAAACAACGTTATTTTTCATTATATCTTTCTGTGTACTTTGTAACAGGGTTTATCAAAATCAATATATAAAAATTCACATGCATGAAAATCCATAATGCATAATCCATTTAACGGAATCTGCAACATATGCGTGCGTGAACTTAAACAGATTATGTGCATGAATTAATGTGAATATATAGCATGTGTTTTTCTTTGCCTGCTATCCAGTAGATTATTATTAGCAATAACAGATTCTAAAACTAGCTTTGCACATTTGATGTATGCTACTGGGGGAGGGGAAGGAGGCAAGAGTGTAATAGTGGCTGAGTGAAGGCAGCCCGAGGCATTTTTCTGCCTACACAAGGCACAGACAGACAGAATGGATTGGGGACGCTGTTCCAACAGTATCCTTTACTCTTTTGGAAATGTGCAGCATTGGCTTTCTCCTTTTTTTCTCAGTATCTACTATGATGTTGTCAGGGAGACAGAGCCCTTGACTTGCACCCGGCTGCCAAGGCCATCGCCCTTTATAACAGTACTACCCCCAAAACCTTGTACCCACCAGAAGATTTAAGTCTGTTCTGTCACAGGCCCCTGCATGAAATGTTTAGGTGGTAGAGAATAAAAATCTCCCTGTGCTGTCTCTGCAGTTAATTCAGAGGAAGCCAAAACTTCATTCCAAAATGTGTATTCTGAAAGACCTGGCTTTATAATGTATTTATAAACCATTGTATTTATATTTGTACGCTTTTTTTTAAAACATGGTAGTGTAAAGAGGCCCTAAGTAGCCTTTTCATAATGTGGTTGTCCATGAAATACGTTCTGCATGTATCAAAATCCACAACAATATTTGTGAATCTCCTTCGATTTTCTTGTAACTGCCATAAAACAGTACTGTAAATTGATCTTGAAAAGATACACTAAATGGGCATTTGTTCATAAGTAAATTATGGTAAAATATCTGTTGCCTTCTCGAGTAATTGGATCTCTAACTGACAATTTTAAAAGTAATCAGGTTTTCAAGAGAGCACACAGACTATAGCTATTTTAAAGGTCAAAATGAGTTTAGATTTTAATTTTTCTTATTTAATGTATTAAAATTCTGACAGTACTCAGACTTACTGTTTTTTATTCATAAATAATTGTAATACTAAAGTGGTTAAGCCTGTTACTGAACGGATTGGTAAAAGACATGACTATTTTAATTAAATTCTAAAAGGACATTCTGAGTATACCCTTTGAGCACAACCCTGCAGTCATTGCTGAGAAAACTGTAGCTGACTTGAACGACTCAAATTTGGAATATAACAGACAGAAAAAATAAAAATAGGTCACTAGGATATAATTGTAAATGCTCTGCACGTATTTTTTCCATTATCTTTGCTAATAAGCAGTAAAGCATTGTTTCTTAAATAGGTATGAATGTGCCTGATGTCCAAGTAACATTTTGATGAATTTCAATCGTATTGTTGATATTTAGTAACGCAACCTTTTTCATGCAGTTGTTTACAGATAGGCAGAGTAAATAAGGTGACTTACAAGAAAAATGTGAAAGGGATCAATCACTTGGGCACTACGCCTACAGAACTTCTCAATCTAATTTTAAATATTTCAGAAACGGGTAGGAAAGTAAAAGATCAGTGTTACATTTCTGAGCTAAGCGTTATCAGTAGTACTTAAGAATCTTTTTCCGATTCCTGACTCTTTTTCATTAGTAGCAGCAACGTTAATACACAGTATTTTGCTACCACTTTAAATGTTCAAAGTATAACAATAACATATATTTTTTAATACATTTTCCTTCCTATTATTTTCTCTTTTATAACAAAGAACCGTAAAGACAGCAAATACTCTCTCTTGTTTAGTGCAAGAGAGAAAGTAAACACTAATTATAGCAAATAACTATTAGTGTCAAAGGATTCCAAGACATTACCAATATACACTTAAGCATTTCAGAGCAGACAGTGACCTTACCTTCATTGCCAAGGAGAAAGCATGTCAGCAAGTTAGGACAGACCTCCTCCAAAATGGAACAAAAAGCAGAGAAAGCACTTGGGCCTTTTAAAGAGAGTTTATCTAAAAAATATTCAGTTCTCTTCTTGTAGCTCTCCTGGGACCAAATGTCTTTGTATTCCTCCAAGGAAAAGACTCTCTTGTAAACCAAATATGACAGCACTTTGTTCACATCCAGCTCTTCCAGTATTTTCTCTCTCTGATTGCTCGGGATTTCAGAAAGCCACTTATTCCTGTTTTCATTTTCTCTTTTGGTAGATTTTGCACAGTTATAAAACCAAGATTTGGCTGTTCTTCCAAACATTTTGATATTTAAATAGAAAATAGAAAATTCTACTCCTGCATTTATTGTGCAGTATTCAGTATGCAAAGTAAACATAATGTGGATGGGTAGAATGCAAATACATACTGCTGTCTGTAATTATTGTAATTCTAATGGAATAAAGAAGGCCTACATACAAATTATAAAGAAAACTAGCGCAATGCCTGCAGCCTCCTAAGAGGATTACATTACACTAATTAGCCCTTTACAACTGTTAACAGCTTCTGAACCGTAATGATGAGACTGAGAATTGCTTAGTTACTGTTACTTTTTAATTCTGTAACTGATCTTCAAAGATATCCCTTTGCAAAAAATAATTCATTCAAGAAGACAGCTGATGAAACTGAAATAATCTGTACAAGCTGGTACAGGACATAAAATAAAGTGTCTTCTGTACACTTTGATTTTGTATTCCTCAGAGGGCATACCCAAACCACAGTATTAATGCCCTCCACTTCTTATTCTTTCATAAAATATTAGCTTTACAAGGCAATGCAATTATACATTTAGAAAAATTTTCTGTAAATATTTTCTGTAAATATTTTGTAATTCTGTATGCAAAAGGTAAAAAAAAAAAATAATGTTACAGAATAAGACCTTTTTTTGTGAAGGTAAATATGTCACTGTTAGGAATAATGACATTTCTGCATGTTTAGATGTTTAAGTTGTGTCCAAGCAAACTAAACCACCGTACAGCGTCCATGTGCTGCCCCAGGTTTAGCGGCAGAGATTACTGCAATCCCAGTGGAGGTGTTCTGCCACTCGGAATCATTCATTGAGGATCACACATTACATAACCTCCCTTACGCAAATGCTGCTTAATACATGGACTTTTGGGTCTTGTTTTCATACTTTCTGTCAACATAAATTCCCTGTATAGAAAAGCTATGAGTACTTCCTGCCTCCTCCTATTTCTTTGTTTTTCCTGTTTCCATTACTTCCAAGTGATAATGCATCCGTGACCTCACTCATGTGTTCTTACCTGCAGTTTTCTCTATTGTGCAGCACACAAAAATACTTTGCCATGCTTTTAGGAAAGCAAGTTTTAGAGTATTTCCGGTCGTTATGGTCTTGAGATGCAACCACTGTATCCTCCTGTCAGGACGCGTCTGTTTCTGAAATGTCAAGTATTCATCAGTCAGCATCAAAGTTGACCACTGACCATATAATAATTTAGGAATTTTATTTTGTATATCAGTAGCCAAACAATTAACTAGCCAGGCTTCAAGGAACTGTCTGGAAGCATTGCCTGTCACCTTGTGGTTGGTTGTAGATACAACAAGCCTCATTATGTGACGCATTATCTGGAGTAAGGATGAGTGGAATTATGTGTTATTTTAAGCCATATTAATGGTCCCAGTTTAGAATGCTATGGCTTATTGACCATAGCAGTGAGATTCTCGTGCTTCTTCTGTAATCATCCTGAATCTGCTCAGGTGGAGATACCTGTGCATTGCATCACACCCCACAGGAAAGGTGACCCACTTGGGGGAAGCTGGGTGGTGGAAGGCACCTCCTGCTATCCAATTAGTCAGGCAGGGCAGCTAAACACAGGTGATACGCAGCAGCAGAGAAAGCAGCCAACCTATCTGAAAGGCCTGGCACATCTTCTAGGCAACCTTACCAAGTAAGGGCTCCTTTATAAGCCTAATTCTTAAGATTCCCTTTGATTTTTGAACCTCTGCAGGGGTAGTTAAAATACCAGCCCCCTCATTCTTTACATATTGTCAGTGAAACCTCATGGGGTTTTGCTCCAAGTTGTTTCTCTCTCAGAAGTTCTACTAATATTAATCCTGCAATTTCTCAGCAGGTAGAAGATCCTGATGAAACCAGGCGCTCCACATGGTGGACAGCATCTTGTGAGTCAGCCTTCTCCGCCACTAGAACTTCGGACAGTAAGTTTTACCATTACTTCAGTAAATGCTGGAGCAAGCCCAAAGTTACAAGTTTTGGATTCATAAGACAGTGCCCAAAGATGAGATACAGAGGATGTAACCTGAATATATTTCTCAAAGTTTAACCTCAAAACTAAATCAGTGTTTATTTTATTGTACTGGTAACACTGATTGTCATCAGTATCCTAGGTGGAGTAGTGAATTCTGTACAGTAGTGAATGTAGAAATTAAAAAAGCAGGTAGCCTGTCAAGATTAATAAAGAAATTAATTTTAAAGGAAGCTATAGAGTATGTCCTATTTTTAAAAATGCACATGGAAGTTCTGCCTATGACAGTCCACCCTCGTAGAGTGACCTTACTGTTAATAAATGATAGACATAGTGTTGGCAAGTTGCATCTCTTCAGAAAAGTAAGGAAGAATTGGTGCAAATAAAAAATAAACATAGGTATATACGTATATTTAAGATATATCAATATACCTTAAATAAGAAAACTAGTTTAAAAAAAAAGCATTAAAAAATTTAGCTGGGGCAGAATGAACTGCAAAGCTGTTAGCAAGTTCTGGGCATTCATGAGGGAGACAGATAGCAGTACCCTGCAATGAAAATGCAAAGAAAGATTGGTGTAATAGGAAGTGGTTATTATAGACAGTGAATTGTACACACAGCCGTCAGCCAAGGTAATGAGAGACATAAATGACAGCTTGAAATTTGGGAGTATACGAGTGTCTTTGGAATCCATGCACTGAATAATTTACAGGATTTTTCTAAAAGAGTACAATGTTTTGAGCCAGAAATGTCCCCATTATTTTTGTTGGTAAAAGACTATATCCTTTTAATCTCAAATCTTAAAACCACAAAGAAAAACGGCTGATATCACAGGAAATGTATCAAATTGTGGACAAATACAAAACCTGACTCTCTTCCTTCTCACATACCATGTAGTTATTTCCAGTTGTGTAAACTGGAGAATAAAGTGCTAAAATTCTGATTTGGTAATTGCCATTACTCTAATAAAAATCCACACCTTGCAAAATCTGATTATTGGGTAAAGGCAAAAATTTGAAAGTGTGTGTTGAGAAACTGAATACGGAGAAGTGGGCATGAAGTCCAATCAAGGGAGGAAGCTAGAGAAACTGAAGATGACAAGTATTTGAGATAAAAGGATACATGGAAATAGGACTTGTGATGGAGAACTATTGCTTTCACGGGGCCAAGGAACTGAGGGACTTAACGGCAATGACCTGTAAATGAGGTAAACTGCCGAGCAACTCCGACCTCTTCAAATGATTTACCGTGGTGCCAAGTTCTGCAATTTGTGCAAAGATGCTGTTTAGTTCAGACAGCCTAATTTCAGAAGAATTGGTGTCAAACAGGGAGCATCCAGTAGAAATAAGCTCTGGCAGGGTTTATTTGACCTGGTGGTCAGAGGGATGCAGTCTGACCTGCACTTTTTGATAGTGACATTGTTTCATAATGAGAATAGCGAAGGGGGATGCAGCAGGGACTAACTGGCCTTACTGGCCCTGACCCACCTCACCTGGGGCCTTTTCCCACGCCCCTGACCATGGGCCCAGGGGCTCCATTTAAGATCAGCCCTGGGCCACCAGTCTCTGGCTGAGCTTTATCAGAGGTGTGTTTGTCCTTGGCTCCTGTTTCTCTGGTCTGTGATCTGGCTTCTTGGTTTGGCTTTGCCACAT
>KZ507891.1:0-70270 GCA_002844005.1 Limosa lapponica baueri | reverse complement strand
GTTGGAAGGAGCCTATAACAATCATTTAGTCCAACTGCCTGATCACTCCATGGCTGAACAAAAATTAAAGCCCGTTATGAAGGGCATCATCCAAATTACTTTTTAAGGCACTGACAGACATGACCACCTCTCTAGGGAGCCTGTTCCAGTGTTTGACTACTCTCATAGTAAAAAGTGGTTCCTAATATCTAGTCTGAAACCAGGAAGCTGTAGAGAGTGATGAGGTCGCCCCTCAGCCTCCTTTTCTCCAAACTAGACAAACCCAGTGTCTTCACCCACTCCCCACAGAACATGCGTTTCAGCCCTTCCACCAGCTTTGTTGCCCTCCTCTGGATGCATTCAAGTACCTTAACATCTTTCTTAAACTCTGAGTCCCAGAACTGCACACAGTCCTCAAGGTGAAGCATCACCAACACTAAATACAGCAGGATTATCACCTCTTTTGACCAGCTGATTATACGGTTTGATGCACCCCAGAATGCAGTTTTCCCTCTTCGCTTCCAGGGCTCACTGCTCATGCATATTGAGCCTGCTGTCAAAGACTGCTTTGACCCAGCCCCAGAGGTATGATATCACTGGCATAAGTGAAACCTGGTGGGATGAGTATGGTGACTTATGTGCCATGATGGACTCTTCAGGAGGGATAGGCCGGGCAGGCGAAGTAGGGGCTTCATGATATATATAAGGGAGGGGTTGGATTGTATTGCACTTGCAGTTGGCAACAACACAGTTGAGACCCTTTGGGTAAGGAGAAAGGGGAAAGTAAATAAAGCAGATGTTTTTCTGGGTTTCTATTATCAACCACCCAGCCAGGACAACACCACCAATGAATTATTCTACAAGGAATTCAGGGATATCTCTAAATCAGCTGCCCTTGTCCTTATGAGTGGTTTTAACTTCCCAGATGCCAAATGAAAATATTATGCAGTGGACACAAATAGGTCCAGGAAATTCCTGAGGCACGCTGAAGATAACTTCTCTCTGTAGAGACAGTTGACTGGGAAACCTAGTCAACTAGGTGCCCTCCTAGATTTGTTCTTTGGAAACAGAGAGGGACTCTTGGGCGAAGTGGTGATTGGTGACTGTCTTGGTCACAGAGACCACAAGGTAGTTGAGTTTCAAATCGTTTGCAATAGGAGAAAAACTGCCAGAAAAACTTTGGGTACGGGGAGAGCAGACTTCAGGCTGCTGAAGGAGAAAGTTAGGAAGGTGCCCTAGGAATCTGCTTTTCTAGGTATTGGAGTCCATGAATGCTGGTCGCTTTTTAAGAGCCAAATCTTAAGAGCACAGCAGCAGGCAATTCCAAAGTGTCGGAAGTCAAACAAGCAGGGAAGAAGGTCAGCTTGACTGGCCAGTGATCTTCAAGAACTTGGGTGGAAAAGGAAAGTGTAGGGACATTGGAAGCAAGGACAGGCAACACAAGAGGGCTACAAAGATGCTGTTCATAGTGTAGAGAGAAAATTCGTGTGGCCAAAGCTCTATTAGGGCCAACACTGCAAAGGACAACAAACAGGGTTTGTTAAAATAAGTTAACAGCAAAAGCAGGATCAGAGGTAATATTTATCTGTTACTTGATGAGGTTGGTCACCTCACAAATAGGGAAGTTGAAAAAGCAGAGACATTTAATGCCTTCTTTGCCTCTGTCTTTAACTGACGATGGGCCCTGGGACCCCCTAAACTGGATGACTGTGAGTGGGGGGTTTATATATCCCCAGATGACTCTGAAGTTGTTCAAGACTTGCTGGTCCAGCTGGATGCACCTAAGTCTAGGGGGTCCAATGGGATTCATCCCAGAGGACTGAAAGAGCTGGCTAATGTCATCACTGAAACTCTCTCCACTATTTTTCAACAGTCTTGGGAGTCTAGAGAGGTTCCAGTTGACTGGAAGCTGGTAAATGCTGTCCATATTTTCAAGAAGGGTAAAAAGGAAGACCCTGGTAATTGCAGGCCTGTCAGTCTCACTTCAGTGCCTGGTAAAATTTTGGAGAAGGTATTTCTGGGAGTTACTGAAACACATTTGAGAGACAATGCAGTTATTGGTCATAGCCAGCATGGGTTCATGAGGGGAAAGTCCTGCTTAAGCAACTTAATTTCCTTTTATGACAAGGTCACCCATCTAGTTGACCAAGGGATGTAGGGTTTTTGGATATTGTCTCTCACAGTATTCTTCTGCACAAAATGCCCAGCACACAGCTAGACAAGTCCATAATGTGTTGGGTGAGAATTAGCTGATGGGTCAGGCTCAAAGAGTTATACTAAATGTGGTTACATCAGGCTGGCAGCCAGTCACCAGTGGGGTTCCCCAGGGCTTGATTTTAGAGCCATTGCTCTTCAAACCTTTATTAAAATGATCTGGATGCAGAAGTCAAATGTACATTGAGTTTGCTGGTGTTACTAAATTAGGAGGAGCTATGGACTCCCTTAAAGGCAGAGATGGCCTACAAAGAGATCTGGATAGAGAGCTCAGCAATCACCAGCCATGTGATAATGAACAACATCAAGTGCCAGATTCTTCACCTGGGGTGGGATAATCCTGCTTATACATACAAATTGGGAGACAAGAGGCTGGAGAGCAGCCCTGTACAAGACAGCTGTGGGTTTGGGTTGATGGCAAGTTGAATATGAGTCAACAGCGTGCTCTGGCAGCCTAAAAGGCCAACCTAGCTAGTTGAGACAGGTGATTTTTCCCACTCTACACTGCACTGGTGCAGCCCCACGTCGAGCATTGTGTGCGGTCTTGGGTGCCTCAATACAAGAAGGACATGAAACTATTAGTGTGCAGAGAAGGGCGAGCAAGATGGTGAAAGGTCTCAAGGGCAAGATTTACGAGGAGTGGCTGAGGCCACTTGGTTTGTCCAGACTAGAAAAGGGAAGGCTGAGGGGTGATCTCATCAGTCTACAACTTCCTCAAGGGAGGCAGTGGAGTGGGAGGTGCTGATCTCCCCTCTCTAGTGACCAGCAAAAAGACAGAAATGAAGCTGCATCAGGGGAAGTTCAGATTGGACGTTAAGTAAGGGTTCTTCACTGAGAGGGTGGTTGATCCCTGGAACAGGCACCAAGCCTATCAGAGTTCAAGAAGCATCTGGATGATGCTCTTGGTCATGTGGTTTAGTTTTAGATAGTCCCATGAGGAGCAGGGAGTTGGACTCGATGATCCTTATGAATCTCATTCAACTTGAGATATTCCATGATTCTATTCTGTCAGCCAGCACCCACAGATCCCTTTCTGCAGGGTTGCTGTCCGGTCCTTCTTCTCCCAGTTTATACTTGTGTCTGGTATTCCTCCATCCCAGGTGCAGAAGCCAACATTTGTTCTTATTAAATTTCATGCCATTGATGATTGCCCAATGCTGCAATCTTTTTAGATCCCTCTGTGAGACCTTTTGTCCCTGAAGAGAGTCAACAGCACCTCACAGTTTAGTATCATCAGCAAACTTACTAATGGTGCACTCAACGCATGTATCCAGCTCATAGATAAAAAAATTGAACAGAGCTGACCCTAAGGAGCAGTGCTAGTGACTGGCCACCAGCCAGCTGCAGCCACATTCACCTTAAATCCCACCATTCAGCCAGTTCTTCATGCAGCACAGTGTGCGCCTGTTCATCTTGCTGTTGGACATGTCCAGAAGGATGCTCTAAGGGACAGTTTCAAAAGCCTTGCTAAAGTCCAGAAATGCTACATCCACCACCTTCCCTTCACTCAGTAGGAGGGTGACCTTATCATAGAAGCATGTTATATTAGGCAGCAATTAGGCAGCAATTTGCCTTTGTGAATCCACATTGACTGTGCCTGACAATTGCATTGTCCTTGAAATGACTTTCAATAGCACAAAGTAGATTCTTCTCTATATAATTTTTCCAGGTACTTAGGTTAGACAAAGAGGTCTGTATTTTCCTGGATCTTCCCAGGACTACAGCGTGGGAATAGTTCCAAGCTGTGTCAGGTTCAGACTAGGTACTAGGTACTAGGAACCATCTCTTTATCTAGAGAGTGGTCAAATACTGGAACAGGCTCCCTAGAGAGATGATCAATGTCCCATGCCTGTTAGTGCCTTAAAAAGAGTCATTTGGACAAGTGTCCAAAAAGTCATTTGGACTAGTTCCAAACCCTGGGACAGGGCAGGGGTGTTGGAACTAGATGCTCTTCCT
The DNA here is from genome assembly GCA_002844005.1 of Limosa lapponica baueri. NCBI lineage: Eukaryota > Metazoa > Chordata > Aves > Charadriiformes > Scolopacidae > Limosa > Limosa lapponica. The sequence goes on along the minus strand of KZ507891.1, from coordinate 66,121 downwards.
TTCCAACTCTAACCATTCTGTGATTCTATGACAATGTCTTTCATAAAAGACTTTAACTTTTGGTCAGCCCTGGATTGGTCAGGCAGTTGGACTAGATGATCATTGCAGGTCCCTTCCAATGGTTCTATTCTAGTGTAGTGTAGTTTAGTCTAGTCTAGTCCTAGTCTAGTCCAGTCCATTCTATTTCCACACACCCTTCTTGTAAATTGGAGTAATGTTGGCTAGTTTCCAGTCAGCCAGCACCTCCCCAGACTCCCAAGGTCTTTGGTAGATGATCAAGAGGGGTCCTGCCTTAACATCCACCAGGTACTGCTCAAATTAATCCAAGCAGGTCCAATGAACTTGTGAACATTTAACTGCCCCTTATAATTTCTATGTCCACAAATGGAAAGGTACTGTTCATCAGTCATGGTCCTTCAACTCAGAGGACCAGACAGCCAAAGGTCTATCATAAGTATTAAAAACTCGGGCAAAAAAAAAGGCATTCAATGTCTCTGCTTTTTCTGCATCCCTATTTGCCAGGGAACCATCTTCAACAAGTATGGGTCCTATATTTTCCTTGGACGTCTTCTTGCTATTAACATACTTTAAAATTCCTTTCTTGTTATCTGGTACAACAATAGCCAGTTTCACCTCTAGTTGAGATTTGGCCTTTTGTATCTTCTCCCTGCATATGTGAATGACGGCTCTGTAATCTTGCTGTAAAGTCTGACCCTGCTTCTAGAGATCATCCAATCTCTTTTTCCTCCTGAGTTCCAAGAAGAGTTCCCTGTCCAGCCCAGCTGGTGTTCTACCCCTGTTGTTTGACTTGCAACACAATAGGATTGCCTGCTCCTGTGCTTTTAAATGGTGGTTCCTCAAGACTAATCAGCACTCACAGACCCCTAAGCCCTCAAAAACAGATTCCCAGGGCACACTGTTAAAGATTCTTGAGCAGCCTTGCCCTGGTGCTCAGGAGTGGGAGGCTGGGAGAGCACAAGGGACATGTCGCCTGTTGCAGCACTTAGGTGAAATGAAACCATGGTGCACTGGGAAATTATCAGAGTGCAGTAAAGTACAGGACATGGACCTGTTTGAGCAAGTCTAGAGGAGGGCCACTAAAAGGATCAAAGGGATGGAACACTTCTCCTATGAGGAAAGACTTAGAGAGTTGGGGTTGTTCAGCCTGGAGAAGAGAAGGCTCCGGGGAGACCTTATACAGCCTTTCAGTATTTAAAGGGGGGGCTTATAAGAAAGATGGGGACAAACTTTTTAGTAGGGCCTGTAGTGATAGAACAAGGGGTAATGGTTTTTAACTGAAGGAGGGTAAATTCAGATTAGATTCAAGCAAGAAATTTTTTTACAATGAGGGTGGTGAGACACTGGAACAGGTTGCCCAGACACAGGAACAGATGCCCCACTGGAAAAGGATGCCCCATCCCTGGAAACATTCAGAGTCAGGCTGGACAGGGCTTTGGGCAACCTAGTTGAAGATGGGAGGCGGTTGGACTAAAGACCTTAAAGGTCCCTTCCAACCTGAACCATTCTATGATTCTGTGAAATTCTCCCCTTTGTCTTTCCTGCACTGCCAAGACAGTGTTGGAAGGCATTGCTCTTTGCTATTGAAACACACACACCCTGGAAAGCATCAAGCTGTTTATTAGAAGAGACGGTGGTATTTGCTGTGGGGCTGCAGCCACATGGTGCTGTTGCATGGGTCCAGTGCAGGAGCAGGCCCAGGCTCCCGAGAAACACTGGGTTTTGGAACCTGCTGGGAGGTGGTGTTGCAGGGCCCCAGAGCTGCACCCTGCCTCTGTGTGCAGTCCATCCCTGCAAGCCACCTTGTGCCATCTCAGGAGTGGTAAACTGAGCTGTCACAAGCCTTAAGAATAATAAAACTTAAATACAGTAATAGGATTTGCACTGCAAAATGCATGGAAAAAATGTTTTTCACAAGAAGTGTCTGGTGAAATTCTCTGTTACTGTAAATGGTGCAAGTGGACATAAATTCTGGCAGAAATGGCATCTGCTATTCATATTGTGCCTGTAGGACAAGGAAAGACAGAACGAAAAAGAGGAACACAACTAATTTCCGATAGTTTTTTCAATTGTTTTTTTTTCTTGGATTGCATCCATTCTCCCCTGCTGACTGCCTCTGTATAGTCATAATTAAGCACAAAGGTCTTCAGGGACCAAGCAGTTGGCATTTAAATCATTTTGTCATTCCAAGTGGCCTTTAACTCCAGTGGAAAACTCCTTCACTGTTGTCCCCTAATTCTCTATAGCAACAACCATGGCACAAATGCACCATTGCTTGGAAAAATTTTGCTCCCCCTCCCTTCTACTCCTTCCCCAGTAAATCTGGTAAGGTCTAAGTGAAACTGCCAGTGTCAGTTCACTTTAAGCATAGATGACAGTAGATATTTTCTGCAGTTCCCTCAGGGGAAGGAAAATGAGATTGCACGGATCGCCTGCCCAGTCACAGTGCTCTACTAGGGGAAGAGTGCCTCAGCAACAGTCTCCTACTACAGCTGTTACAACAATGAGAGTCTAATCTGATGATCAGGGAAAACACTCTGAACAATCCATAAACTTGGAAAATGCCACAAAGATTCTTGCAGTTTCTTAGACTATGGAGTACCCACGTGACACCTTTTTCCCTTTTCCTATTTTAAATAAATAATAATTTTAAAAAATTGCTCTAGTCACAGTAGTTTTATGTATGTTCCGAAATTCTGCTTAGAATATGCAGAATTTTAGGATTAAATCCTCTATGTTAAGAAACCCAAATAAGCAGCAGTAATGCCAATACAATGCTATTGAAAAAGAAGTCACCGTTCTGCCTTTGGAGAGAGAGAGAGAGGAATCTACAATACAGAAAGGTAGAAATGGGACCCAAGCTGTAGAACTTAGATTATGTACACAATCTAGGAGAGATAAAAACACTAAAATATTACCAACCTCAGTGAAGTGAGAATTTTTTTAAGGACAAGGATACTGACAGACAATAATGCCAAGTGTTTGTAGCATATGCCAGTGTCTCCTGACTGGGTTTAAAGGTTTAGAAAGAGAGAGAGACATGGCAATGAGAAAAAAAAAGCTTTATTTTGAGCAACAGTATTTAGGTTTAGTTCCAACACATTTGAATTTTATTGTCTATAAATCAGTTGCAAGGTAGGGATGCAAGGACAAGCATTATTGTCTAAAATCTAGTCTTCATGTATTACAATTCCTGCACTTATATCTTACTGACTTTATAGTGTCTCAGAGGTATAACCACTTAATTTCCTTTTATGTTGACAGACTACAGTACAGGAATACCAGCAGCAAATACACAGTATTCCAATCCTCATACAGTTTTTTTTGATCCTGAGCTAGTCTCTGAAAAAATATTTTATATGTAATCAACTATCCACTCCTAACCCAGAGTATTTCTTCCAGCTTCTTGGCTTAATTACATTCTATAAAATTGTTGAGACTTCTTATCTGGTGACGTATCATTTCAAAATAACATCATGCTATCTTTCAGGCAAAGCTTTGCAAAATGCTTTTTCACTAGTTATTGATAAAGTTTCTCCTAAGTGATTAGTCTATCGGTCTAAGAGACAGTTAAAATAAGTTCAATCTGCTGGCACTTCTTCTTACCCCGAGTTCAGCATATTTGGGGTGTAAGCATTGCCCCTGTGGTTACACCCTGGAGAAGGCACCCTCTCATGCAGCTGAGGCAGGAAGGAGGTCTGGCAGGGCAAGACACAGAGCCAATCATGCAGGTTCCACGGGAGAGTTGCCATGATCAAGCACTGGGGAAAGTCACTAGGCACACTACCTAAGACCTCTTTCATTTCAGACCTTTCCTCTGTCAAGCACAGCCTAGGATTTTCTGTGATACATGGTAGCATAGTCTGGATTGAAAAATTTGAGAGAAGGACATGGTCTGTCTATGTCCAGCAGCCTGCAAAAAATTAAAATTGGGGGAAAAAATAACTTTTGTTTCCACTACAAAGAAATCCTTTGCGTTCACTTCTCCAAGAGGCATTATGTACATTGAGAAAGTCTTTCATGAAAGAAAAAAATCATGATGAACACTATAGCAGCCATTTATCTAAGATACTTCTATATATTTGGACCAAAATGTTTGCGAGACCTACTTGCCTTTTAAGGCAAGAAATCTAAGAATTTCTCTGCAGCATGTTTCTGTCCTCAACTTCTCCAGTGCTCATCCTCCCAAACTGCCGCTTATCTCCTCTATATTTAGTCTCCACTCTAGTTTCTACAGTAATCCTGGAGTTTTGAAGTGTCCCCGATGTTCTAACTACCTTCTGTCTTTGATTTTGCTTCTTAGAAGGCCCCTCAGCGCTGCCAGGTGAAATGCAGGCAGAGTGGGCAGATGCTTTGGGCAGCCAGCTGCCTATTTTGCTCATCCAGACAGGAGTGGGGAATGGCTGCCTGAGCAGTGTGTCTGTCACACCCAGTCCTGATGTTTGCCCCCACACCTCAAGGGCTCTGCCCCACAGCCAAGGGAGGGTGCAGGGGCGCAGGATCATAGGGCATATGTGAAGCCCAGCTGTTGCCCTACTTTTTGTTTCTTCTCTCTGTATAGGCTGGAGAAGAAATTTCCCCAGGATGATATGAGAGATACTCTTGCCCGCAGGTATAGGTGCTCCAGCCCCTGCTGACCCTGGCAGCCTCCTACCTTCTGATGGAGCAAAGATAATTTTGCTGCTCTGCTGAAGGCAGGAGTGAACCACTCTGTGCTCTTCCCCAGGAACCAAATTCAGCTGTGCCTGCATTGCTAGGAAGCCCTGTCCAGGGCCAACCACTGTGTGCCACTTCCCTCTGACATCTCTTGGCATCCCACCAAGCACATTTTGTACCTGACATGAAGTTAAGCTCTAAGAGCAGGATTTTTAGATCTGTTAAGCTCATTTTGTACACCCTTCATCTCACTTTCTATATCCTTCATCTTATGTTTCCCTTTCTCTCACTGCTTACAAACAGGCTGCCCCTTCAGTTATGAAAGTGGAATAATTTCTGGAGATACATGATCTATCCAGCCATGATTGTCCAGCTGTTGTGGACTTGGTTGCCAATCAGTCAGTATTGCATTTGTAAGTAAGCAACATAAATAGAATCATAGAATATTTAGTTTGGAAGGGACCTTAAAGAACATCGAATCCCAGCGCTCCTGCCATGGGCAGGGACACCTCCCACTAGAACAGGTTGCTCAAAGCCTCATCCGGGAACAGGGCATCTACAACATCTTTAGGGAAGCTGTTCCAGTGTCTCAACTGATAAAAGTAGCAGAAAATAGAAATAAAGAATTCTTTGAAATATACTATAGTGATCTTGTCTGTGCCAACATCTTTAGAATTAGAATCCGCAAGGAGATACTTTCTGTTCTTTAACTTCAGTTCTTACACCATTTTGCAAGCATTTACTCATAACAGAATATTTTGCTTTATCATAGAAGATGGCAGTGATATGAGGAAAATTAAAACCCAGGATGATTCTATCTTCACACCAAGAGAGAGCAGTACAAAAAATAGGAGAGAAATAATGATGTTGGTGGTTTCTTTTTTCCTATAGCATGAACTCTTTTGAAAATACACCAAAAATGGCTACACTACTTTCAGAACAAACCCTCTTGATCATCAGCAAGATGTGTTGAATTCAACCTGTATCTTGAGCTCACACAGCATAAATATATCAATCTGGGGCTTCCACACACAACCTCTGAATCTTACTGAAAGTTTTTCTGAAGTTCTGAGGTCCCTATGAGTTCATTTTGTCTCTTCTCTTTTGGTGGCAGAGCCCCCAGTCCCCCTCATTGAGTCGCCAGGTTTCTGTCCCCTTTCTACTGCAGTGGAAAGATGGATTTGTTGCAACCTAAAACTTACTGAAAGAGGGAAGGAGAGAAAACTTGCTCTAGTTTACCCTACTTATTCTCAGACATTTGTTCTGTGTTTTTTACATTTATCTAAAGTAAATCTAAGCAAAAATAGCTTTCTGCCAGCACAATGAAAATGGAGACTTCAGAAACACTTCTACTGCATGAACTTCTTTCCCCATAATACCTTGCAGATTTGCTCTGATGTTCTTAGGTATTTGACTGAGATACAGAGCATATGTTTTATCCTGTTTTGTTACTGTGCACACACTGTTGTGTTCATCCCCCCACCTTTTCTTTTCCAGCTTTACGGATAAACACAATCTGCTAAATATTTGCAAGAATAAAATATTTACATAGTTAAAAGCTAGGTGCCTGTGACCTTTCAACTTTGTTTTCTCAAGTACTGTGAAGTGCTGTCACATTTTCATCATTATGCTTTCTTTAAGCTTTTTTAAAAATAGGACAAAACTCGGTTTGCAAGGTGTGTTTCTAAGACACTTAGGAAGATGTTATTGTTTCATACCTGATAGGTTACACTGCCTCTAGTTTTCTATAACATCCTTTCAGGCTATTCCTAGCACATCCTAAGGGATATCCCACATTATAGCAAAACACTTGCCATTAGAGCTAATTGGAAGATTAATTTACTCTAGACAATTTTCAGCTGAACTCTGTACAGGAATCCCTTCTATTATTTTTGGACTAGTTTTGTTAAATATTGGTTAAAGACAGAATCATTAGAAAAACACTCTCAGACACTTACTATTCTCTAGTAGCCTATGTTTTAAAGCCAAATTAGAGTATTAAAACGGTTCTTTTCTGTTTGCATTTTCACCAAGTAAGTCTAAGCTTGAAATACCAACAGGCACACATATTATTTGATTAGATCTTCAAAGTGATGGGGAATTAGACACTAAAAGGCATTTGAGGATGTTGGTTAAAATGCCTACTTCAGAAGATAATATGAAGAGCTTCAATAGGCTCAGGGCAGTAATACAATTTTTATCTGAAGCCATTTCTCATTTGATTCTATAGGAGATTTTATTGGTTATAAATTCAAAGTTTACTCCATACAGGGAAGCCTATCCTTGCTGGAGGAAGATGAAAAGTGAAGTAACAGAATTGCTCTCCTCAGGGCCCAAATGCATCCTGGTGTCTGCAGGCCAGAGTGTCTGCAGTGAGCTGCTCCAGAGGTGAACAGCTTCTTGATGGGGCAAAAGGTTGAACAGGTCGTCCTTCATTTTGCCTCTCTGCTATATAATCAGGATCCTAGATTTGCCAAAGAATAGTGCGTCGCTATTCACCTCCCAGCAACGTACACCCAAAATTTTTTTCTGTTGAGTATATTTGTTTGAATATTAGTATCACCAGTCAGGAATAGCAACAGGCGTGCTTCCCCTGTGGTTGCTCAAGGCAAATTCCTCCTGTATCTGCCAAAATCGGCTAAAGTCTAAGTTTTGTGTGTTGAAGAAAGACAGACCCTAACAATTCACCCCAAGTAGGACATTTTATAATAAAGTATATTTTGCCAAACTCTTCATTGCTCTCTGCTAGGTAATCCTGCTATGAACACACATGCTCTCCTAGGCGAAAGCAGTGGCCCTTCTCAAGGCACAAGGATTAGCTTACCACCTCGGGAAGTGATGTTTAGCACTACCTATGGCATCAAACAGGAGGTTCCTAATTTAGAAAATAGGGGAGCTGATATAACAAAAATCTTCTGAACTAATCTTGCATTTATCTTCCCACATGTTACATCTTTAGTTTGGTAAATACCAAAAAATGTTAATAGCTTTGGGTATAAAAGTCAAGAAAAAATACACAGTTATTGTAAATCAAAATGGAAATACAACATAAATTTGAGTATTCCTCATCTTTCAACTAAATCTGATCCAATATCTTACATGCTTGTGTGTATCTGTGTTAGGTAGGGTTACTTATTTTTTCTTAATTCTTTATTTTTGTTTTAGCCAAAGTCCTCTATAAAAATTCATTAGAATTGTTTAATCCCAGAAATTTGAATAGATGCAGATTGTTAAGTTTGTCACTGGAAATAAATCTAAAATCACACTATACTAGTGGTACTACAGGACCTACCGCAGGACCTTCAAACAAACTTAAAACCAAAATTTCCCAAGGGTACACCTGGGAAGAGACAGAGAGTTAAGCTTTCTTAGCAGGAATCAGCAATTGCTACTGGGGTCTTTTCCAAGGTAAAAGTGCAGTAGAACTACCAAAGCCAAGCACGATCTTGTAGACTTTTTTGTAGAACACTTCACCAGGCCATTGAAACACTTTCCTTCCCAGCCATACTGCAGGTAGTCCGAGTACAGGCTCAGGCCAAAGTTCGTATGACTCTGTGTGTGTGTGTGTTTAAATGTAGATGAACAGTCGCTGTCTGTATTTTCTTTAAATTTGTTAATTAAGATCTATGATATATCATTCTTTCAGAAATATTATGTCAATTTTTGGGTTTTTTTAAGGACTTGATTAAGGTATCTTGGAACACCTTCTGAAATCAATACTTCTGTACATTTCATAACCCCATGAAATACTGATATTGGCATATGGAAACAGATATTCTCATCACAGGATCCAGTCTCTGTTCTTGTATATATAGTCATATTTTCAGCTCTACTGCATATTCAAAACTCTGCTCTGCCTTTACTACAGTTGGCTTATACTCTTTTTGAAATATATTCTTGCCCTGCTAACACTTAGTTACTTAGTACTGAATTTCAACTTAGCCATTAACAAGAAGACACTAGAACTGAGACTAGGTATTGATTTTTGTTTGGACTTTATTTGTTTTTGTTTTTAAGAATGTTTTGAACAAACAACCCAAACCTGGAAGGAAAAACCCAAAATAGGGCAGGTTTGGGTCCTGGGAACATCTGTCTGTCCCCTTCCCCTGACACGTTTATGGAACAGCAGAGAAGCAGGGTACAGAGATAGAGAAGGACAAAAACATACACTGTATAAATTAAATCGGGCTTATGTTTATACATTCTGCCCTACTGAACAACTCCCAGCCCTGATAACTCATTTCCTTTTTGCAGGGAGGAAATTGCCCAGTAACAACAAGAGTGAAAAGGTAGATCTTTTTACTGCTTCACAGCAAGCCCTTTGAGTGATTTGAAATTACTGGGTCACAGTCTCTGTCTTGAAACACTCCAAGAGTCTTGTCCTTTAGTTTGAAACAGGAATTAAAATCTCAGACAATGATTAAATCGCGGAACCTTGATCCCTCAGATAGTAGCTAAGCCACAGCATGCTAACTGCAGAAAACTGGATACAACCAACATGAACATGAAACACTAGGCCTTACTAGTGTTGTATCTATAGATGCCTGTGTGGAGCCTATTTCTAGTTTTCTTTTACAGTGTTTTATTTATTAACATTTTGCCTAAAATGATACCAGTGTATTGATTTCAGCAGGTACATAGGGACATGACTTTTTTTTTTGCAGTTACATTGCAAACAAAAGAACATGAGTAACAATCATGGTCTAATAATAGCGATCAAAATCAGTACCCAGTGTTGCGTTGATATTTCAAGTTTGTGGATGGATCCCGTGGATTCTATTTTATCATTCGGTGAATGGGCTTTTTAATTGATATGGCTTGTTGCTCAAATAAGAGTGCTTGTTACACTCAACTTTGGCCTAAAAATTTGGGAAAAAAGAAATCAAGCTTATTCACATTCACATTCACATTCACATTCACAATTCACACCTTGTTTTTGTCTTGGTTGTACAGTATATAGCTTGAAATGGCTGGAATATGTAATCTTTGTTATCAGAGGCTCTAAGGTTATCTGGGCTCCAGAGTTAGTCTCTTCTTTGCAGACCTCTCTCTGGTCAACACTGTCATACTACAGACACTCCTGATCTGCCCCAGGCTGTTTACTTGTCTGTGCAAAGGCTCACTCTCCTGTCATTTAGCCTGTACTTATCTCGTTGTTTCCCCTATTACCCCCTCCTTGACAGCCCAGATGTCCTTTAAGTCTTTAATAAGCTAAAATGCAATAGAGGAATGATTCTGAAAGCAGGGACATTTTTCTTCCTGGCTAGGCGGCTATTTCTTCAAGTGGCCTCAAAACTCAAGTTATGCATCCCACTACAGAAAAAGAAAGAAAATTTAAACAGAAAGAAAGAAAAAAATTTGTAAATGTAATTCCTTAATTACATTTACAAATAATCCCAATGGCACTTTTTTTTATTGTTTGTTCTCATAAGCAGGAGCACGTGGCAAGGCTCTTAAGTCCTAAGCTGCACAGGGCAACATTCTGCGTTCAGATGATCCCAAATACACAGCTGAGAGAGCTCTCCCATGTGCAGATCTCCCATGGACAGTAACAAGGGGTGATTCACATGCATTAAGTGTAAAAACACACTATCAGAGTTACCTTATAGCTCTGATGAGAGTGTCCTCATGATTAACAGAAATATTTGCAGCAGCCGCACTTGAAATGCCTCTTGGGATCCTTAGCAATTACGCTACCCACAGCACAGTTAACAAAGATAATGGATACAGAGGAAGTCAAACTTTTTTCTAAGTTAAGGGGGAAACAGATGGAGAGTTAGGAAACACCCAATCATTTCTGCTCTACAGATGTGTGCCTGGACCTGCTGGTCCTACAGCAGCAGCAACCCCCTATAGCAGCTCTCAAGTGACCAAGCAAGATACGCTAACAATGGTGGCAATTGCAGGCCAAAGTTATTTCAGTTTTTCCCTACTCCTAAGGCCCAGTGCCCATGAAATCAGCATATTGGAGCTAGATGATGTCACCTAATTTTCCTGCAGGTAAGACAAGCCACAATCTTACCTTGGTGCTGTAATACAACTGGGACTTATATGCAAACATACGCTTTGCCATCTTCTATCAGTCAGCTCTTTTATTTTCCCCTTTCATTATTTGTACATACCAGATGGGATAAACTGATCTGCTGGTTTCCAAAGGCATAACACTTGACTATTCTGGTTCAGACTCATCTGGGACACTGATGAGGTCTGACTGAGGAACTGATTAGTTCTAACACTGAACCTGGGGTTTTTGTTCCCTTTCCCAGTCACTGCAATGTGTTTTGGTTTTTTTATTTAAAGGACACAACTTTAAAGTGGGGCAAAGACAGATGAAAGGTTCTGCGAGTGGAGTGACACTCAATAAAAAACTGTCCCTTGTAAGAAGCTCTTATGGGATAATCTTTCTAAGGAATGTTCAAAATATTTTTAACTTAGATGTCTGTTTTTTAAAGGACGCCTGGAAAATTCATAGAACCAAGAATCCTCCGGTGTAACTGCAGAAGTGAGCAGATTTGTGCTGGCAGCAAAGCTAACTGCTGGGCATAGTATACTCAGTATAGGTTGACATATAAGTTATGATCTAATTGCCTCTTTTTTGGTGTATTTTTTCTACTTATTTTTCTACTTATTTCATTATGTCTAATGAAAGTACAGCCGCAACATCTTAAGTGTCTCCATCACTTTCAATAGATTTCTGCCATGGTAGCAGGTGTACTTACCCTAAAGTTGAAAGAAAAGGAAAACATACAATAAGCCTAATCAATTTTAGAAAATGGTAAATTGCTGTGACTCCAGTATGAAAATCAGGGATGCATGCACAATCAAGTATGTATGTAATGAAGGAATAGTCTGTAAATACTGAAATAGCAGCAGTAACTATACATAAAGCCATAATTAAGAGATTAAATCTATTCCAAAATGGGTCTTTATAAAGGGCTTGAGCCCTTTTGTATAGTCACTGCAAATAAATAAAGTGTGTTAAGAAGTCTTCAGTAGAAAAATAACAAAATTGCAAGCATTAAAAAAAAATCAATTTGTGTTACAAGTGAGATGTCGTGAAAATATGAAGTATGGTACCTGTATCTCAGTAGGGGAGGAAAGCAACCTGAAAATCTATATGCTTAACCAAAATGCTACATTTTGAGGTGAAAATAGATTTAAATAAGTGAAGATGCATGGAAAATGGGGAAAAAATGAAATGTTATTAGGCCAAAGTTTCACCATGCCAGACTAACCTGATACGTCTAATAAGAGAAAAGAGACTGCAGCTAGTCTAACACAGACTGCATAGATCTTTTGCTATAATATGAGAAATTAGTTAAAACTGAAGAAGACAGAGATGAGAAAAAGTTGCACAGTAAGAGGGGTTGAAGTGAGCAATGGCAGCCAACAATTCTGAACATACCATGTTGGGAGTTGCAAATTGAGTTTCTAAATGATGACGGAACCATCATATCCTGTTTGTACTCTCAACAGATTAATGCTCATGAAAGAAAATATGCTGTTTACACACCCAGCTCAAGTACTTCTGCACCCCCTTTCCCACACCTCTGCTGCTTGCATTTGCATTCAAACCCCGTAAGTGTCCTCAGAGACCTAGCACAGACTCAGAGTCCAGAGCAAAAGATGGCTAAAGTGGCTCCTGGCTAATCCTTTTGTCTCTGAGCTTGGATAAGCTTCTGTCTCAATATAATGGTCCAGAGTGAGTTCTTTGGCAGCCATTCTATTGCCCAGAACCTCCACTAAACTGTGTTTCCTGTAGACCCCCTATTCCCTGCTCCACTGTCAGGACCGCACACCACTCACAGCTTCAGCACCTGTCCCAAAATTACAACACAACATAGTTGAAGGATCAGGCATGAATAGTCCTTCAACTGTCTGCTAGCAACACCCAAAGGTCACTTATTGGACACAATGCCCTTGAATAGAGAACTGACAGATTCATCACACAAGTGAAAGAAATATCTTGTCGTCACAAAACAGTCCTCTCACTGCCTTTTAGGCGCCTGTGAGTCTTATCAATTCTTTGAATGTCAGGCCTGCATTTCTTTGCAAGTGTTTGAGGCATTCCATTGAAGGCTTGGAAGGCCTTCTCCCCCTCATCAGGGAATTTACAGGCTCTTACAGCATCCCATCAGGACCTATGGACTTGTGGAGATCCATTTTACTTAACTGATCTCTAACTTGATCCTCCTCAACCAAGGGGACATCTTCCTTCATCCAGACTTTCTCTGTTACCTCCCAAGTCTGGGACTCCTGAGGGTTGACCTGAGCAGTAAAGACTGAAGCAATGAAGGCATTCAGTAGCTCTGCCACCCTAGCCCTTTCACCCCCAGCAGTGTTAAACCCTAAGATTCTGTAAGACTTACAGCTGGCACTGTCAAATATTGAGAGCGTTCAAGGACACACTCCCAAGAAATTGCCAAGGAGGAGAGACAATAGTACACACAGCAGCAGCAGCCAGGTTAGACAGCTCAGCCCTGGTTACTCTGTGTTTGAGTGACACACACCTAGGGAAACCATAGCAATGAAAATACATGAAAGAGCACACGTGCCTGTGTATAGGTGAGTCAAAGCACAACAGCATGTGTTTAAAGAGGTCAAAATTTCTCTAATGGTAAAAAAAAATTCTGTAGGGCAAAAAAATGTTATTAAGGGACAAACCTGCCAGGATTTTGGAGGAAGTGGTGTTTTGGGCTGGCTAAAGGGTAAGCAGCAAAGGGCAGGGCTTAACACTAACTTGCCACAGAGGAGGCATGTCAGGAGCGGGATCCCACCAGGAACCAGGTTATTCAACACCTTCAGCAAAGATCTGGAAAGGCAGTAAAGATGACAATCTCTAAACAAGATACTAAACTCTTAGATGTAGTGAAATGTCATCCCACTGGCAAGGAACTGTGGAAAGACTTTACAAAACTGTACAGAAGTAAGGTCAAATGAGCTTTAGTCTGAACAAACTTAAAGCATCTAGGCAAAAATAACCTGTGTCATGTTGACCTCAAACTTATATTGAACCCTGAACTAGCAGTCAGGGCACAGAAAGGAGATTACAAGGCCACTACTGACACTGCCCTGAAATGATCAGCTCTTCATGCAATGGCAGTAAAAACAGACAATAAAATATTAGGTATTGTTAGGAACAGTACTGAGAAAAGAGAGAGAGAGTCATTTCTCCTGTATACCAAAGTAGCAAGTTGTTGGCCAGTGTAAAGAAGAAAGTCATCTACCCTGCAAGGAGAGACTCAAAAAGCCAGGGCTTTGCAATTTGGAGATAAGAAGGCTAAAGGGGGTTAACTAAGGCTTTGCAAGTCTGTAAGTGCACTGAAGAAGCTGATTCAAAAATGCTATTTGCTGAACCCTGTGCAGGAGGCCATTCAATGACTTTCATGATCTCCTAATGTCAATTCTGGCCCAAGTGACTCTGCAAATCTATGCCTCCACAGACAGACCATTACTTTCTCACCATGCCTCTGCGGCTACATTTGTTGTCATTTGGAGCAGTTTAAGCAGCTGAATCTGATTATTTGTGTTCAATTCATTTTTAGTCATATTGCTCTTTTACTATACCATTAATTACCTATGTAAAGCCTACTTTTTTAAGTTCAGGTATTAAATATTTTTTTGTATATGCCTATTAGATTTAGTCCCTTTAAGAAAGGACCAGTGGTTTCCCCTCTGAATGGATGAGTTGCAGAAGTTTAAGCTGCACCCAGCTGAGCAGAAATGAGTACATCCTGCAGTGCATAAACCTTTACCTTGCACCAGGTAATGCTCCTTGCTGAGCTACAGCACACTTTTCTCCACCTTCCAGTAAATCCTTCCAACATTTGCAAAGTCTGTGGCACATTAGCCTTCATTTTATTCTCTATTTGTACAGCACAAAGTTTGAGAAGTCCATGCACCATGCCAAGGTTCATGGACATTACAGGAAAGCAAACAGGCTACATGCAGGAGACTGCAGCAGCTGTCATCATCAATAAAAGAGGGAGTTTCTTTCTCCTACTACTTTCTACAAGCTTATTTGTTCCCCTGCCAGTCTCCTTTAAGAACATGAATATGATTCCATGAATATAATTTTTTTTCCTTAATGCTTTTGCTCAGTCTTGAGTGTTCTTCTGCTTCGGCTGACAACAAATCACCATTCCTGACTTGCAGGAAGATCCCTATTGTTTTTCATGACAGTAAGCTGTAGGTTGTGTTGCTAAAAACTGTTTTTCATCCTACCTTCTGCTAATCTTACCTGACACCATCTGGAGTTTCTGAACACCTGCTGCACCATAAGTTTCAGCCCATGGGAAAGTTTATGGGTTCTGTTGTCATAAATTTCATGTAACCATATATACAAGGAGAAGCTTTGTTACAGGATCATTTTGAAGCATGCACACGCAGACTCTTAACACAAAAACTTGTGTTAAAAATGTTATAAGGGGACCCTGCAGCACCTTTGAGTGCTTGAAGACTGTGTTATAAACACAAATCAGCTAAACAGCTCCACTGAATCTGATATCTGTCTCACATTCAGTATGACCTAATATATATGGTTATAAAATTTTAACTGGGGACAAAACTGTTTGGGTTTTTGAAAGACATAATAATTACCAAAAGCCAAATTCTGATTTTTTTTTTTTTTTAATGAAACACTCATTTTGATTGTGGTTCAACACTTTTTCCCATTAAGAGGTATTTTTTCAGCAAGCAGTAGAGTGGGTCTCTTCTGAGCATGGTATAAAATACCACATCCTCTGAAAACTCCAGATTTTGAAGCATTCAAAGCAGGTAATCTTCCAAAAAGCTCACAACTTTTTCAGAGCACACCAGGCCTTTCCAAGGCCTCACAATCTGTTAAGATTTCATACAGCATCACCAAGCTATGGGTCTAATCCAGATTAGAAATATCCTAAAGGACCAAAAAGGCATGCTGAAACCATGACCAGGAATAGTGAGGGAAGTAGGGAACACCAGGGTAGAATAATGTGCGTTACCAACAGCCTTGACTTTATCAACCTTCCTGTAATGGCCCTGATGTCTAAGCAAGTTGAAAAATGCAATTAGTTTCAGTATGAAAGTGTTAAGTGTTTCAGGTCCCCGAAGTACTGTATTTTACTGTATTTTCCATTTTCTCTTTGCACATATGCCAAAAACAAAAGTTTATTTAAGATTTTGAGGCTCTGAAGAAAACACCACATAGTTCAAGATTCATGATAAAATTACTGAGAGGTGAAAGCATTTGCGCTTGCAATTGCTGTCAGTATAAACACAACAGGCATCTCCAGGAGATTTTTGATATGTCACTGAAGTAGTAAAATGCATCTGCATGGGATATGTCTCATAAGGAGCTAAGTAGACACATTCAGCAATATTTGTATTGATAAACCTTGAAAGAAATTTTTACAAACCTACACAAAACATTTTTGAGACCCTTCCAGTACTGCCAAAACTTCAGCCAAACATGACTGGTAAAAAAGCCAAACAGTCTCTGAAACTGGCTTTACAAAGATAGTGTGGCCCAATTTCCACACAATGAGACCAACAGAAAGAGCCAGTTGAAAGGATCACCAAAATCACTGTGAGCTCCCCATTTTGCTGCCCTCAGAGCCTTTCACAGCATCTCTCAGCTCTTTGCTGTCTTTCCTAACATCCTCAGCACTTACTAGACCCTCTCAGCCACCCTCCAGCTACCACTTCATGATTCATTTTGCTTAAATTGCTGATAAGCCTAAGCCAGTTCTTGTCTCAAAGACTTTGAAAATGGCTGAGCATCCATAGTCATGTGAACAAGGGAAAAATGTTAACCATTCAAGGAGTTTGAACCCTGTGTGAAATCTTACCATAGAATATCGCTATTATGTTTAATCACCAGTGTAGTTCTTCACTCTACTTTTACAAATATTTTTATATTCTAACTCAATGGGGTTTTGCTTTCCTCCTTTAGTTCCCTTTATACAAACATCTACATATTGCATACGCATATTAACATATTTGTATATAAATTTGGGTATTCTCTACTGGATATTCCCTATATTTGGATATTCATTACATTAGCTGCTTTCTACACATTCAAACACAGCAATCACATTGACCTAGAAGAATGAATCTGTTTTGGTTTCCTTTGCACTGCTTATTTTCTGTCACCGTGGTGCATAGAGCCTATAAAAAAGAATGGTGAGTGAATATTATCACATGGGCTGATGAATATTTTATAAACAGTGGTGGTTGCAATCAGTTTTAAATTAGGAGGTTAAATTCATCATCATTTATTTCCCTGAAATAGTCAGTTCACTATAACTCATTTTTATCTCCTTATGTATTAACACATATCAAGAGCGTTAACAGTATTAACAAGTCTTGAGGTCTGGGAGACCCTCAACAACCTTTCCAACAGATGTTTTAGACAGATTAAGGAAAAACTGTTTACAACATATAATAAATGGAAAGTTCCCTCGCAGGCAGTGCATGAAAATATTATTCTTCAGCTACACACTGTCTGCAGATCATATTGCCTTCAGAGCTTATTCATTCAATAAGGCTACAGAAAATTTCATGTGAAAGCATGTGCTGCTGTTATCACAGCATTTACTAAGGCTGAGGTGAGGGTTGCAAATTATGACCCTGACATCATGCTTGGCTCAAGGTGCTAACACATGCTTCCATGAGATTCCTGGTGTACTTGTAAAGCACACTTTTGCTATGCACCAGACTCTTAATTAAGCTCTCTGCCGAGAAGCACACCAACATAGGCAGAAAGTTCACTTCAGACGACGGTAACATTTTGTTTTATCCATGTTGGGACTGGCTTTTGGAGTATAGCTTCAGACAGCCTTCACACAGTACTGGCAGGCATTGGGGAGCATTAACCTTTTGTAGACTGTAAACACAAACTGTGTACATTTGTCTTCCAAAGTATTCATTTGGCTCGCAGGCTGGAAAATGCCATTGTGTTTAAATCATTGTCACTGATCTCATACAATCTATGTATATACTATAATTTGGGTTAATTCTTCTCCTGATTGATTTGCGCATTTCACCTTCACAATATTTTGCCTACAGCCATGCTGATGAAATACTTTTTTTGTGGGTAGTCAGTCCAGTACACAAAGGCTGGGACTAAGGGAGAGAAGGGAAAAGGGACTCTTAAGAAATGAAGAGAGGACAGTTTTATATCTTAATATTTGTCTTGGAGGTTGACCTGCTGAAATGCTTTGCCACTTGATTATTTCATTAGCATACAACACTTTATGGAGGCACAGAGCATAACTGTTCTTGTACATAAACAAGAACCAATAACAAGATAAAAGCTGAGAAAATAATAATTGGAAAAAGACTGAAGTATTTTCCTTCTGCCAAAGAGATCATAGGAAAGATAGTTGAGAACATACCGGACTCAAAATCAGGATTATAGCCATAATGTAAAATGAAGTCACTCAATTCTAAAGTAAAACATTAAAGATGCTTGGACCTTTGGTATGTCAAAGCAGTAATTGCCCTTAAATATCCATTGCCTTTCTTTGGAGTCGCACATTCTCAACTCTACTCAAAGATCAGGCTCCAGCCCTCTGTAGTTAAGGATCTGAAAAGTGAGAGAAGAAAACCTGGTGGATGTCTAGACAATTAGCATGAATCTCTAGAGTGACTTTCTTATTGTAAAATAGGGACACAGTAATCAAACTTGTAGGAGCATCATGAAGTCTCTAAGTGATGACACATAGATGGAAAAGGCTATGTAGTTGTTAATTGTTACTGGTTGCATTACGTAGCTCAGAACAATACTTCAGCAATCCGGTGGCATTTAATAGCATGCCCTGAAAGGTATGCCTATTGAAATGTTTCTTTCTCTTAAAAATATCTTCAGTGCCTGCAAAAGCAATACCACTTTGGAATATGTGATCGACATCTCTGAGGACAGCAGAAGGCTTGAGCTCTATGAAGACTGAACAAAATAATTATAAGAAAAAAAGAAGCAACTAAACTTCCAAGACATTCAAAATAATCAATTTTTTTTCAGGGGTGGAGGAGGGCAAGATCAAAAAGGGAACATAAAAGAATATTAGATTGTTGCTTTGTGTAATTTTATCTCCAGTTTATGAAAAGATAGGAAGTTTCAAAATACAAAGCCTTGAAGCTATGTAAAATCCTTATAAACAGCTGTAATATTTATGAGAAATTGCACATGAAAGTCTTGTCCTATGAGATTTGCAATCAATTTTCTCAACTAAATTAATCAAGCCTTTGAATTTTCACTATTTTATCAATATATACACTCAAAGTTTTCATCAATGTCTGAATCCTTGGTAGAGGTTATGCACTGTGGTCTATGGTGACCTGGCAACACTCTATCATTTACCTGGAGGATGAATCCCATTCCCTAGCATCAGACATCAACCCTGTACTTAAAAGGACGAGCTGCAGAGGAGCTAGCAATGCTTATTGAACACGGTGCATCGACCAATGCTTCAGGCAGAAACACGCTCACAGAGGGCAGGATAGCTTGGTTTTTTCTTGGTATTGATATGAAGAAAGTCACCACGATACTTTCGGTAAGTGTCCATGCATTTCCATTGCAAATGGTATGTGGCACCTCGCTGTGTTTTGAGATGAGTCGTCAGTGACATTAGTTTACTCTTCATTCCTCTTTGGAATAAACCGACTAGCTTTTTGCTGATATGAAGTCCACATGTTGCTGCGAGATGTTACCAGACAGTTACGAACTTAAGTGCACACATTTTACGTTTTACAAACATAAGGTATGAGGAAAGCAGTGAAGGAAGACAGCCTAGTCAGCACGCTAGACAGTAGGGACAGCTAATGAACACAGGCCAGAAAAACCCATGAATACAAAGTGGTTTCATCTTCAGCAAAAATATGAAAATGAGGAAGCAGAATGCAGCTGAAGCAGTATTCCCCAAAAATCCCAGGAGATTTTTTGAAGGGTTCATGGAACTCCATGCAGGTATCACGTCTGAATGACATGCAGTTTAATTAATGCACATAGTACATTCCCCTCCTCCCACAGTGGATGTCATCCTTAACAGTCAAATACCACTGACTGGCCACTAAGAAAAAATGAGTTTTCCTGCAAGGCAAGGGGAATATTATAGCGTTTGGTTTGTCAGTCGTTTGATGCCATGGCTTACATAATGTTTCAGTATACTTACGAGGGCTATAGCCCCCACTGGGTAACGTGGGAATGGTAAAAAAAAGAGAGAATCTCCAATAGTCAAATCCAGTGAAAATAAAACCTCAGGATCCGGGTTTTCATCATGCTTTACCTATCCATTTTTGTACCCACAAATAACTACGACGTAATTCCTATAATTTAAATGTCTGAGTACTTTGCCTGCAGGCACAATCACATATTTAGATGTCTAGCTGATGTCAAGCTGTTACATTTCCTGATGCTCACATTTGCTGTTGAAAAAATAAAGAGCATTGTTTAAAATCTGCCTCTTAAAGTGTGTCTCCTCAATGAAAGGTAATATCTGTTCATACCATGTGCCACTGTCAGACAAATAGGGAGTTCATGGACAGATCTCTACCCATTTCTGCAGATGCAGCTAGAATATGAACCCTGGAAAGACTGTACTGTTTCCACAACTACTTTTTTCTTTCTTTCACAGGTAAAAACAATTGTAGCTACAGACCGTCTGCATCTCAGAGGATTTGAGACAGTATTCAAAGGAGATCTGAAGCAGGAAAAGACATAGTCTTTTGCTGCTCAGCCTGTGCCTGAGGGTTGCTGGAGCTGTGAAACAGTTCACTGAGCATTTCCTACTTCTCCTTCTAAATAAACGCTAATTTACACAACAGTTTGGAAAATATGTTTTAATTGAACAACAGCTAAGCAAGAGCACAGGAGTTGGACTCGATGATCCTCTTGGGTCCCTTCCAAATCAGGATATTCTAAGAGCTCGGTGAACATTATGTGCTGTTATGCCAGGGACAGGTCATGAACAACCTTTTAGAGACTTGCTTAATCATTTGTCTCAGAAGAAAATATTTTCTTTCTTCATTCCCTGCTTTCCTTGATTGTCTTCATGGTTTCTTACTGATGTTTCACTTCAACCTATTCTTACTCTGCATTCTCTTAAATATCCTCTTTTCAGCTCCTTTTCTTCCATTAAACATAGGGTGAACTAGAACAGAAATTGGAGGGAGGCAAGAGATGACCAGTAGGTATTCGAGGAGGCAGAGGCAGTAGTCTCCAGCAAGAACATGAGGAGCAAGAGGAAACCAAGTTCCTATCAAGAAATTTATTTAGCTGTGCCTGAAGTATGTGCAAGGCCTGGGACATCAACCTCACTGATTCATTCAGCTGAGATTTCCCAAACCAAAAGCTGGAACAGCAGAAGTTGCAAATGGGAAAAGTCAAAGTGTCAAATTGAAAGAGAGATGCTTGTTGATTACAGCAGGCCAAGAGGGATGATCTTGAGGCTAACAAAGCCAAACCATGTGGCAACTAGCTTCTCAACAGAGAAGTTCCTGAAGGGAAATCCATGGTAGAAAACTGACCCATCATAAAGAGCAGGATAGGCTGTGAAAGATGCAGATGCCAACTCTTACGGGGGGGTCACAGGTCTGCACAGAAAGAACAGCATGTGTCCAGAAATGGGTAAGGCCACAGTCCAGAGGAGCAGTAGCCCCAGTGGTGTCTTGAGAAGGATCCCAAGAGCTTGTCAAAGGGACCCAAGGATGCAGATACCACTGGTGGAAAAGCTGGGAAGCCATCCCTCAGCGAGGGCTGCAGAGCAGCGTCAGTTCAGCTAGGAGGACAGCTGCTATTTCAAACCTCCCAGGTTAGCTCAGTGGGCACAAGCTGCAGGAGGAAAGAAATCACCCAGCTCTGCAACACAGACTGCACAGTAGAATCAACTTAAACTTCAACTAAATGTGCTCACACCATAGTATATTCACATGGCCACACATTTCTTCATGGCTGGCTGTAGAAGCCTGCCAGCAGTAGCTCCAGGAGCTCCCAAACCAGTTAGATCACATGCAGATGTAACCAATGTAAGGGATTATGCATCTGGGTGAAAACTATGGACATTATTATCACCTACACTGCCTGCACAGAAACTTTTGGTATTGACACAGTAAGGACAAGGCCACTGGAGATTCAGGAAATGCTGGCAGATATACTATTTGAAGTATCACTAGAAAATGACTCTTTAATTATAATTAATTACGCAAATTAACAGAGCGAAAGAGTAATAAGCCCAGACAGAATAGTGTGAGAATGCAGCTGCCTGCTACAGGTTTTATTTATTTATATTATTCTATAATGCAAAATAAGTGCCTAGGAGAGAAATAGAGTAATTTTTCCCACTTGTGGCAAGAAGATAGGTTTACTAAATCCTATATGAACAGCTGAGAAGTTCAGTTTAAACATGGGTCATAGAAATATCTTCAGTTAATGTCAAGATACCAGCATCTTGGAATTTATACTAGCTTTTGCAGAGGGAGACTAGACATATGATCTTGGTATGACAACACCTAGAATGGAATTTAATTTAAATTACTTCAGGATGGAGCTCTTAATTAGTTACAAATTGGATGTGAAGATCAAATGTTGACAAAAAATAGAATCTTAAAAATAACTGTTAAGGAAACTGTGAGTAATTAAAAGCAGGGGTGAGAATTTCAGAGGCAGCTAGTGAACTGGTTCCCACACATTTCTAGAAGCTGGAAAAGGGGAGAAAACAAGAAATCTGCAAATTCTAAACATGCCAGAGAAGTAACAGGAGCAGAAACAGTAGCTTCATCAGCATGTCCCAAACCGATTGCAGATTGTAGACTACCATCAAATGGGGTTTCCCAATCTGATTCTTTGTTGTGGCTGGGTGACCCAGGCATCACCTGCAGACCACATTGTGTCCCGCTGGTTGGTGCAGTCCCTGGCTGCAAGCCCAACAGCAAAGCCAACACACCAGGACAGAAAGAAAGTCCCGCATCCCAACCTAAGTAGTGAAATAAACAGTGTGCAGTGCAGACTTGCCAGCTGACAGCTGACATGCAGAGCCAAGGAGCAGGAACCCTTTTACCACCTTCAGGCAACCATGATTTCAGGCCACCCATAACAGCCCCTGCCTACTGCAGATTGCACAAGGACTTGCCCTTGGGCCTCCCAGGTCACCTTGGCAAGTCCTTCTACAGAAAGACTGACTCTGTGGCAATACTCAAGAGCTGAAAAGCCCAAAGAGGTGCCTCCTTCCACAGAGATGCATGTGGCTGATTGCCTGGAGTGCAGGGCACCAAGCCTTTCCAGCCCTGCTGTTCAGAGCTGAGAGCTACAGCTGCACCACCCTGTCCCTCAGCAAAGCTGACTTGCTCAGTCTCTGAACATAAAACTGAACTGGCCATGCAGGTTTTCAGGCAGTGGGGAACTACTGGAGAATTGGATGCTTGCTCCTCATCTCTCTGATGCACTCAGGCATGCCCAGCCCCTTTTCACAGTCTCTTGAAGAATTATCCTATAGTGAAAAACAGATGTGAAAACAAAAAAAAAAAAAAAAAAACCAAAAAAACAAAACACCACACAAACAAACAAACAAACAAAAAAAAACCAAGCCAACTGAGATGGAGCTATTTGTTGAAGGGAAGGGGAGACTCAAACCTTGTGGAATTATTTTTTTTAATGATTGTAATATACTCAGCTTCAGTTCTGAAAGACACCCACTGGACTTTTCCTGAACTAATAAAGAGGCAGATGAAAGTATACAGACATGGTAGTGGAATACTGAATGTAGGTAACACCCCATAACAATCAGCACCCACTAACAACAACAATGAGATCTGATTTCCTTGTGTACCATGGGTACATCACCATGGGTGCTTAGGAATACATGGCCTCTGTAGAAAACAAAACCATGCAAAGATTAAGAGGCAGTAAGAGAGAAAGGCAAAAAAGAAGCTGTGGGTAAAGACTTCGAAAGTGCCTGAGGGGGTGAATAATAGACATGGCCAGGAATTCTGTTTTCAATAGAAAATACAGCTTTTAGAAAACCGAAATCTTCATAAGCATCAACCACAGTGGGAGAGGCCATCTTATGCCTTGGGAAATGCAGAGTTAGACAAAATCCAACTCAATGGAGAAAATAAGGGCATAAGGCATGTGAATGACAACTGCTGAGAGAAAACAATTCCTTTTGGGAAGTGTGGTTTAATTTTTGAGATGACTCAAAACGAAATGTGTTGGTACGCTTTCCACAGACTAAACTGAAGCATTTTAATTATGCATCATTTATTCAAAACTTTTCATCCAGCAACAAACATCATTTTTTTTCAACTTTTTCCTTTTGTGGAAATGCATTCCTGTTTCATACAGGGCAGAAATTTTGTTTTTGACTATGTCTTATACAGACTTCAGGAACCAATTTTCAAGAGTACCCTTGGAAAGGGGCCTAACAGTATGGCTTATATGAGCATTTATGTCAGCAGAAAGGGAAGAACAGCACCAGAGGGGTACTAGCAGCCTGGAGTACAGTCAGGGTCCCTTATCCAGGAACAGCGCCCACTTGACGCACTATGCCAACTTTGGCATTATTCGTAGAGAATTTTCTGTGAGGTCTGAGCTTCTAAACATTTATCTTCTGTTAACTCAGGGAGGAGGGCTGGCAACTGTGCATGGGGCAGTGCAGTGGCAGAGTCCTCCTGCACCCTGGGGTGCTCCCTGCCTCGAGGCTGCTGGCCTGAGAAGGGCCGCAGAGTCAAACATTTTGTGAGATGGGTACCTGGTCCTGGATGTGAAAGGGAAAGAGTATTTGGGATAGACAGTTATCCACACATCTTTTAAGGATGTGGATACAGCAGAGAAGATTTTACCAGGAGAAGGTAAGGACATGTAAACAGACATGCTCTCCTTTGTGATGCTGAGAGGGGAAAGCAAAATACATGTTCCTAATTCATCTGTTTACACCTATTTGATGCAAGCTCACAAATGATGGTAATTCCTACATTATTACACTAAAAACAGGCTGCCTGAACTTTGTATAGCATGAAGAAGTCCTGTGACTCCCTGCTTAAAGTCAGTCCCAGCAGCTGTATGTACCAGTCTGACCCAGAAATGCCTGGTCCTGAAATGAAGAATTGTGGGAAACCTTCATATTACTTGCCCAGGGAAGTGGTTGAGGCACCATCCATGGAAGTATTTGAAAGATGGGTAGGCATAGTGCTTAGAGACATGGCTTAGTGATGATTTTTATCAGAGTTAGGTTGATGGTTGGACTACATGATCTTAAAGGTCCCTTCCATCCTAGACAATTCTATGATTCTATGATTCTATTTATATACGACCTTGAAATTTAGTTAAGCAACTTCTTATTTCCCTGTACACAACATATTTGAGAAGATCCACAAATCCAAGAAGCCTGAAATGTCAGGCTACAATGTACCATTTCAAAGAAAGGTATGCAACCTTGACACCCTTGGGGCTATGCATTACAAACCACCCAGCACAACGCTAATTTAGCCTTTGGCAAGATTCAGATTCCCTTCCTCCAGCTGGATAAGTGTACCCCAAAATAGAACTTACTAGAAAGAACACTGAAATTAGCTTTCATCAGTATTTATATAAAGTACTTGGACCACTGATACTGCAAACTGTGAGTATCGGCACCTCACATGATGTGTGACTGAATACCTCCTCCAGTAATCACTCGGGTTAACTTCTGGATTGATGTCCTGTATTTTACTCAGCCTCTTGAATGAGCAGGTCATACAGCTTCTGCCACATTTCTTTTCTACTGGAACAAGCATAAATGTCTAATAGGGCTAAGTGGCAGATATGAAGTAGAAAAAGTTATAGAGCTATTTGTTGCTGCTACAAGAAAATAACATGGCTTCTAACTTCAGCAGTTTGTTCTGTACCTAAAAGCATAAAGCTAGAAGCAGTCATTATCAGGCCATCTGGAGGAAACCAGTAAGTGACCAAAAATGAAAGATAGTCAGGGGAACAGAGGGTGGTAGAGACTACATCAAGTAGGACAGACATCACTTGGCTTGTAAAGTGTGTTTTCATTCACAGAAATGTCATAAATATTGAAATTAACTGGCTCTTGAGCTTTTAGGATACCTGGTCTTAAGATCTGGCCCTGGGACAAACACAAGCACTGAAGTCCTACCTAGCAGGCAGGTCTCCTTTTTTTTTATTTTATTTTGGTGAGACATAGGAAGGCAGCAGCAGTCTCAGTGATACTGATCTCTCACTGCTCTGGGTGAAAGCAACTCACTGCTTCAGGCTGGCCATGACTGCATAATTGCTCAGTCACTCCAGTGTCATCACCTCCCACGTCTTACAGCTTTGTCATCATAAAGTCTAGATCTTTGTTCTCTGCCACCCAACACAAGAGCACAAAAACAAAACAAAACAAAACAAAACAAAGTAGCAAGATTTTTACTATAATATCTTGCCATTCAGAAACACGAGTTTCCTCATGTGACAGCCTAATTACAACAGGCTGCATCAGCTGTATAACCTGACGTGAAGTTGCGTAAGACAAAGTGCCTTATGTAATTTCCTGCATCATCCAGGAAATCTGATGACAAAAAAAAGAAACTGGGCATTGGGTTTTTTTGCCTTGTGTTAAAGCTACTTTCAGATCTTTAGCCAGTAAACCAAATAACTCTTAATCCACCGCAGCCTATGCATCACCTTTACTAAAGCTGTCATGCCTCTTCACAGTCTCCAGCAAAACAGCAACCCATCTGTAACAAGTAGCATTTTTCACCAGTTGTGATCTGGCCCCCACTCTGGGGCTGATGCTGTCACTCTTATTCACACTGAGTAATACTCCTGACTCAAGGGGCAGCACCCCCAAATCTGTCTGTCCACTTACGTTATTGTATTGGATGATTGGATCTCAGCCATACGGTAGTAACATGTTACTGGTTACGCCACATACACATCTATTCCAAATGCTCTTTCCACTTTACATTCAGGACCTTATACAGTCATGGTATGGACTAGTGAGCCACCCAGTTTCTGTTAGATCCTGGGAGTTTGTGCCCTTCCTAGTATTTAAGGCAAGCGCAGGATTTTATTTTACATTGCTACTTTGCAAAAAATTATTAATTTCACGCTATGCATTTTGCCAGAACCCAACAAAGTATATTTCCCAAACCAGCAGAAAAAGAATGCAGCACATTTTCACATGAAAAACTTTGTCAGATGTACAGCTATTTTTCCTCCCTGAGAAGTAGATATGAAAACAAATTGTAGAACTAAAATAATCTTGCCCATCTTTGCATTCATTGCTTATTTGCCTTTTCTAAATTCTAGCAAGTTCCAGTAAGATATTATGAACTGACTAACATTTCATCATGTTTTCTATTCAAGAGCAGTGGAGAAATTTACATGCTTTTTCACATAGCTAAGACCATAGCTGGCACACCTGGTCCAGGCTGGGTTTTTTCCCCAAGGAGAATGTAATTCTTTTTCTTGCCAAGGGGGAGCATTACCTTTTGAACCATGCCAGAAATGGATAGAAAACATCTTCCATATGAAAATTTTACTATCCTCTCACTGTTATTTGTGCATAAATGTGGCTTTCCATTTCTCACAGGGAACAGCCATACCAGTTTGTCTTCAAGGCAGGTTATTCTGCTTATGGCAAAAAAAAGGGTGTCTGCCAATGCAGTGACAAAACAGGTTGTCATGTAAGCTCCATGAAGTGATTTAGAACCTTCCATCCAGTTCCAGCAGAAAGCTACCCATCTCAAAATCTTTGCCTACTTTTCAGCAGCAACGGTAACAGTGCAAAGGCAATATGCACAGAGATTCTTCTTCTGAGAAAAACTTTTCAAAATACTTCAGAATGGTGCTGTGGGGCAAGTGCCTGCCTATGTCCTACCTAGCTTGCAAAAACCATGAGAAATTTGGCTTTTCCAGATCACAGTTCACAATCTTCTGTTTCATGCCAGCACTTCTGCTCAGTGACTTCCTCAAGCTGCAGCCACTCTTTGAAGCAACCTTTAAGGTCTGATTTTATTTTTTTTTTAATTTGGGAGTTCATATTTCCTCCTTAGTCCCTCCCTTCTCAAAGGTCAAGTCAGTCTCCCATTCCAGCTGTGTTCCTTTGGTGGACAGCCTCCACCAGTAGGAAGAAGGGTGCTAGCAACATTTGTCAAACAGGATATGTGGAGCTCTTGCTTAGGAGCAGGTGCTGCTTCTGCTTATTCATGTATCTGATCCTTTCAGGAGTCTTAATTTGTTTGACTTGTTTTTCTTTCTGTTATCTCCACTTCATCTGAATGCATGGCAATTGCTAACTCAGGGTTCAAGCTTCTTTGCTGAGGTCTCTCTGCTTCCTGGCCCTGAGCTAGCAATTGCTACCCTTCGCAAAGGCTACAGAATGTTAAAATACTAAAAAATACATAAAAGCCAGAGATACCAAGCTGTTCTGTATGCAAGAGAACAAGCAAAGCCTGCTTTCCAGTGGATTTTGTCATGGCATTGGAGTCTTAAGGATCTGACTGATGACAGATCAGACTCAAGCTTGTCCAAAGGCTTCAATGTCCCTAACCTTGCTGTCATCTGCCATTGCCTGTTAAGGGTTAATTAAGCTTACACAGCTGCTTTGTTCTCAGCAAATGTAATAATGTAATATTCTCTCCTTTGTTCTGTTCCTACTTTCACCAAACATTTATAATTTCTAATGTCTCCAACAGCACTACCAATCTTTCACATTAGCTCACTTACAGGTAGGTACCTGAGTGATTAAGAGGGGATAGATGTCACACACAGGTTGCAACCACAAAAGCCTCATTTCCTTAAAAGAGCAGGATTAAAAAAAAAAAAAACAGACAAACTTGTGGTAATCACATGAAACAGACACAAAAGAACAAACCCACTTTACCATTGTCACAAAACAGTAATAAAAACATTATATAGCTCCTACAGAGATCATATGTAAATCATGCTTTCCCTCCCAGAGGAAGGACAAGGTTCATCAATGGAAGATAAGGTATATCAGGTTTAATCCTACAGTGCCCTTCTTTATTGAATGATTAAATTCATAAGCTGGTTTATGCAGCCATTTATAAAATCTCAGCACAGACACAAATTCAGTGAATGTGTGCTTAAATAAAAATGAAATTATGGTTGTAAAATCTAAGAGAACATATTTGGTTTTGCACATCAGAAGCAACATCCTCAGATAATTAAAAAATACATTTTTTTTCCTGTGAAAAAATGGGATTTTGGTGACTTATATGGCTACTTAAACTCTCCAGGCTGAACAGCACTACTTCAGAACAGCTCTGTACTTACTAAGCATGCAATTGTTTGGAAACCATTTTCCAAGCATGAAAATTTAATTCTGTGGTGCCCTCACAGGTTTATCAATCTGTTGTCTTTTTTCTACTTAAAATGCAAGCTCTTTCAATCTATAAGCATTATTTTGTTTAGTGTCTGCACATTGCTTAACACAAAATGGCTCAGGTTGCAGCAATCTGTATAGCACAAGCATGAAAATAGCAATTGACCAAAATGAGAAAGAATAACTGCAGGAGCACTATCTTTTTATAGGAAAAAAATATAGCTGAACATTCAAACTACTAATCTCATCGTCAGAAAGGAGGGCAGGTCAGCGACAGTGGCTGGTTGTTTGACAGAACATCATGTCCTGTTCAAAACTTTCATTAACAACTTGGATGATGCAGTCCTACTTAGTGTTTGTCATAGTTGCCAAAAACAAGCACATGGGAGGCATCACAAGCGCCTTCAGGGGCAGAAACAGAGCTCAAAATGATCCTGAGAAACAGGGGAGGCCATTTGAAATCAACAGGATAAAATTCAGCAAAGAGAACTTCAAGGGGCTACAATTACAGAAGCAAAATGAAATACACAAGTTTGAAAGACAGAATAACTGACAGTACACTGATAAAGGATCTGGAGTTACAGAGGTTTGAACTTAAACATGTGAAGTTGTTCATCAGCTTGCATGTGTGTCCACTGTGAGAATTACCAGGTAAAAAGTAGGCTTAAATTAGAGTAAGGAAGATTAGAAAAACGGTCTTTTAATCTGTAAGTGTAGTGAAATACAGTGACAAAGACTACTTCAGTGAAGGGTTTTCTTCAGGTTAGACATCTGTCAGGTTAGATGTCAACCTGGATGACCCCTGGAGACTTTTCTTCTAGCCCTATGGCTTATCTCCTTACTTGGCATTGATATGAGCTTCTACTTTCCCCTCTTTGGAAACTGAACTCTTTCTAGCTGTTACAGTGTGAGCCTTTACTTCTTTCATGCTAATAGGACCTGGTCTAAGAAGGAAGAAGAGCTTTACTAAAAATGAAGGTGTTCAGTTAGGAAATTAAGACTTAAAAGCAAATGGACAAGCTACTGCAATATAAACGATGGTAGTAGTTCTCAGTGGCTTCACTGTCCTACAGTGAGTGCTTGGTGCATGCTCCTGCCTTGCAACGCTGTTCACTGAACACAAGGTCCTTCACCCATTCATCTGAGCCATGTACTCCCTGACATTTACTGTGTTGCAGGAACTCGTACACAGGCAGTTCTCAAGGAGTAGCTGGCACACTGTAAATGCATACCTTAATTTACTTTGCAGTAGCATGCTTGCTCACACCTTTAAACCCCTGGTATATATTTTTTTAAAAAGGGACAAGCAAAAGTCAAATGCTTTTCAAATTAACTTTGTGGGCTATGATGCTCTATAAGAACAAGTTATTCAATGATGTCAATGATCTTATATTTAGAGTTAATGGAATTTGCTTCTTTCAAAGTGCTGAACCAAGAGTTCTAAAGCAAAAGTTTTTAGGTGTAAATAAATACCCAGAGATCCAACAACTAATTACTGAGGTCTATCCCTCAATAACCAAAGGAATTTTCAAAAAAATCAAAAAAGTCATGAAAAATAAAATCCTCTGGTAGGTCAAAGAATCCCAGTTCTGACATAGAGCTTAAAATATATTACTTTTTAATTCTAGACATTTTCCTCATCATGTAAACAGCATTCTCATGGAGAAAACACTGAAATGCCAGTTTAAGAACTAGCCTATGTTGAAGTCTTTCCTCTTGTTCTACCTACACCCACCAATTGTTTTCCTTCTCCTACTGAAACTAAGCATTTCTTGGAGCAGAAGACTTCTGCAAGAAGTAAGTGTGATAGTCTAGCTGTGGTGTATGTCCACACAGCTCAGTCCCAGGCAATTACTAGAGCACCTGAGTCCTCTACCAGAGAGTTGTGTACTGGTTCTGCTTGCAGAGAATATTTGTAAGGCAGCCCTTGGCAGCACTGCCTGGGCACCAGGAGGTCCCCAGGCACTTCCCACAAATGCACTGAGCCATCATACTGCTCAGAGGCAAGACTGCCTCTTCCCACTGACCATCACTCACCATGGGATGTGCACTCTCTGCCTTGTGGACCCTCAGTTTAAGAAGCAATACTTCACAGGAAGGAAAATAATGTATCCCTGAAGCACCCTTCTGCCACCAGGAATAAAAGTGCCGTACGCACTTTTGCAACTTCTGACCTAAGTCACAACCACATAGCTGTGAACCACTTCACCTATCTCCTTTATGACACCTCCTTTTATTGTTCAAGGCCAAGTAAAGAAATGAAAACATTTTTGCAAATGACAACAAGCCCTTACATTTTTCATAAATTCTCAGGTAAATCCAGAGGGACATGAATGTTAATAAAGCAGACACTGAAAGTCGTCCTACACAGCTCTCCTCTGAGTAACACAATGTAGTTACACAGCATGGCATTATACTGGACAGACACAGCTTTAAGCTTACTCATTTGAATCTCAGTATCCCACATAAAAAGGGGAAACCCAAATGTAAAGTGAAATTAATTCCAACAAGAAAAATCTTCACAACAAGATAGTTCATTATTTATGGAAAAGTCATGACTTTTACTTTTCACAATGTTGGTGTGGCAGAGGACAACATTTCCTGCGATTATCTTCTCTGCAGACTCCTCTGAAAATCATTGTTCATGATGGCTGCATAAAGAAACTAAAAATAGATAGGTAGGCATAATGGACTATTCACAAACCTAAAGGTGTGCAAATGTTCGTAGTATTCAGTGAGATGCAGGATAATACAGACAACAGATAATTTGGGTCAGGTAATGTTCTCTGTAAGAAAACAAGACAAACACTCATTTCCTCTCATTTCTTCTGTGAAGTGGAGGGAGCTTTGCTTTCTGCTGTCTGTAGCATCCATTGCCTAGGAAACGTGGCTCCCTAAAAACCTCAGGGGTCTTAAAGGTCATGAAGCAGCACTGTGGCTTTCAAAAGGGCTAAGTAAAAGATTAATATAGCTATATGTAGGCATAAACCTATGTTCTGACTTGATCTGTTTGCCTACTGGCCATGTGCCTGTCTTAGGAATCACTTTCTCTGCATCACCTTGTGCACCAAAAATGGATTATTTGTGAAAAGAATCAGAGCTTTCAGAAAGGACAGAACAGTTTAATGTGGTGAGTTTAGCAGCAGTGAGCAGGGATTCTGGGACTGGAAGAGGTTTTGGCGACATCCAAAAGATGTCTCCATCTTTTTGTGAACAAAGGCAGAAGAGATTTGTCCAAGATTATCTAGGATATCTGTGAGAGAGAAGGGGTATGAAGAGACCTCTGAAGCTCCAGGTCAGTGCCTACTCACTGCATTATCCATACTTTCACAAGTGTATCTGTAATTTCTTTCATCCTAGTGAATTGACTCTTACTTAATACCTTCTTACTATTATGTAATACTTTTGCCCCCCCACAGTACCTTGAAGTTGCAACACTTGCTAAGAAAGGAAAATCATGGTGTGGGAGCTTAATTTTCCTGTAGTTTCCTATAGTTCCTGTAGTAGGTCATGCCTTGGTCCTTGGCATAAGAAACTGTTTAGCCAATCCTCAGATTGTCTGAGTCTACTTTTGGTTTCACAGACAGTTTTAAATAAAAAAAAAACCCTCTCTTGGCCAGACATAAATTGCCTACTGTGGCCTCTGTAACTGGTGGACAGTTGCAGATGCAGATTTACACTATGCCTCCACATCCCACCAAAACACTTCCAAGTATTATACAAACCCACTGAATCTGCACAACTTCAGTCATAACAAAAAATGCAGCTTTCTGCAAAGGAGCTGCAGATAATGCATAATCACCAACTTTTTACACCTGAGAAAATAGTCTTAGTTCTTAAATTCAGCATTATAATTTGCATTGATCATACTGGAGTAAGCTACTACAGCACTTAGATTTTCTGCCTCTTAACAGTAAAACTAGCTAAGACACTGAGTAGAACCACCAGTGAAAATAAAATGTCTTCATGAACATGCAAATATGCTTTAACTTTTTTTCTTGATTCTTCCGAGTCAGAGCTGGAGAGGACACTTTTGGAAGCTTTGCCTAGTGCTCTTGCACTACAGCCAGATAGCCAGGAGGATACAGAGATGGTAAGCAAGCATGCTTGAGCATGTGGATATGGAAGAATGTATGTAGACAAGAGAACAAACAAGTTGGAAAAGTATGAAGCACAAGTTCAAGGAGAGGCAACAGAACAAGCTGTGTAGAAAATAGAATTGGATTTGTAAGGAAAAATATAAATCATGAACAGCAAATAGATAACAACAACATTTGTCTCAGAGTTCCAAGCCATTTGGAAATTAATGTTTCTGCCAAACTTAGACTCCAGCTTCGTTTGTTTTCAGTAGATACAAGAAGAGGTTTCTAGGAAATGCATGTAAAAGTGACAGAAATAAATACTGAGTGTACAATTAGAGAACCCACATTTGGATTTCTGAACATGAATGCAGTCTAGGAGCATCCGAAAGTATAGCGTGGTGTGACAACAATCTCATCTGGTGCTGCTGACCGGTCATCTCTTGAATTTCCAAGAAATTAGCAGTATTTTCAGGAAACTGTAATTAGCCAAGGAGAGAGCAAATTAACTGAACATAACAACCCTCTAGTATCCATTCATCACTACAGGAAACATATTCTGAGTTCCCTCATAACTCATAGCACACAAAGCTATGTTATATTCAGTTTGAACTTCTTCTAAAAAACTGGCAGAAACTGCATTCTATTTTAACACTGTGAAGTCCTTACTTTCTGGGAAAGGCAGGTGACCAGGTGGGTGCTTTTCCTTTTCCTTTATAAAGCGATGACACAGGAGCATTTTTGAAGAAAGTAGAACCCATGTTTTTTCCAGGCAGTGCTCTTACCATCCCTCACAGTGTCTCTGGGATCTCAACCAGCAAAGCTCATGAAACATGTCATTTGTGAAGAGTTCATACAGACAGAAACAGGGAGCCCACTGATCCCCTCACCACACACACACACGCTCACAGCAGAAACCCCACTGGCCATGCAGAGTCATACTGTTTTGAGAAGAAACTCCATTCACTTTCTTGACAAGCCTCCAGACTATATTCTAGTAGGGCCTTTCTTCCTACACGTTGCAAAATATTCAGGAGCACAATCATTTTCTTTAATGATATCAGTAGTTAAGAATATTAGCAGTCCCTTTTCTTTTTCATTATCTGAAATGCGTAATACTGTTGGCAAAACCAATAAAAAATTTGCAAAAAAAAATGTTGAGAAAAAAATGCATTAACATTTTGGACTAATTCAGTATTTTGCTAAGATATTAAACAACTCTTTTCTCTGGTTTCTCTTTACCTCCCCAATAAAGTTCCAGTAAATGAACTGGGATGATCACCTTGTGACAAATAACATATTACAGCTACAGTCTTCCCACAGGAGTTCTGCTTGCTCAAATATCAAAGATGGCAATGTGAAACTGGTAGCCAATGTGTTTGAACTGCCATTTTTCTTACAGATGTTGGAGAAAGTCACGTTTCACATTATGGAGAGCATTTACATGTCTCTCTGATGAGCTCCACACACCAAACAACCCATGTGCTGCTGCTGCATCTGTTAATTTTGCTGCTAAGAAAAGCATCTGTATTTAGTCATGACGTCTATGGCTCCAAAGAGAAGTTGCTGTGGTAGATTGTAATATACAACTTCCCAGCTGCTCAGATTCTGAGCCAAGTCTGTGTACACAGACTGCAATACATGACGGGTAAGTAAAATGTTAACATTTCTTATAGTGTGTAGGAGTGGGAGAAAGCATCAGTTTAATAAACCTGTTAATAACAAAATGTCTTGTAAGATAGCTTCATTTATAAATGCTTTTGTGGTATAAAAATGCCTTGAAAAAGTCCCAAAGGTTTTTTTTCCTAAGATGAAGAAAAATGCTACTGTCACTAGACCTGGAAGTGGCAAAACCCATTCATTTTCTTCTGAATTCACAGAACCAGCTTAGCTGTAAGCATGTGTGAAATACAAAAAGAGATTTTAAGGCCTTAGCTAATCACCACTAGTAAGAGATCAGAAGGCTGGAAACTCAGGCAAGGTTGGTAGTGTCTGAAGCTGAAGTGATATAGAAACATGGGCACTACTACTGTAGATTAAAGTCATCACCAGGGCAAGATGGAAAAACACAAAGTGCAGCTGCTTTTGCTGGATTTGGTAAGGACATTCAAGGAAAGAACCCTTTACTTTCCAGCGCTGCATGCAGCACTTGCTCTGATTGTTTTTAAAACAATCTGTAAAACTCTCCACCCTGCAGGAAAGGAAAATGAGTTAACTGGTTTTTCTCCACTGTTACCACATTCTGCTTTCCTTTACTGTTAACGGGCAGTATAGACCTAAATTACTATGAATAAATAAAACAGCTGTATCCACAACCACTGGGAACATCATTGTTTTTAGTGCTACCCTTTCAGTAGTGGTATGACCTGTTTTCTCCATGGGCCTACACAACTTGCCACCTGATTGAGCCAGCAGGGCAGCTGAGTCCATGGAAACAACATCCCCCAGAACATAATCCCATCTAAAGGACCAGATGGCCTGGCTTGTCATACAATAATGTTGCCACTCTTCCCTACTGAACATCCTCTCATCCTATGCCAAAAGCGTGTGAGTCTAAAAGCCCTGATTCTCTTTAGGGGGGGCACTTGTGTAACTTCTAGTTGAAGTTACTGGGTTTTATGTGTTTAAAGTGCTGCACAAGAAAACATCAGTCTTGTGGCCTAGGACAGAGTTGTGTAAAATAAATTGAGCATAGGTTTTTGTTTCTGCCACTGATCATGCAGACCTTTACAAAGTATAATAGTCTAATAATAAAAAGCAGCATCATAAAAGAATCAGCCAGTTATAATGTTACAGCCCATGCAGACACAATGGGGGAAGATCCAGGCCTATGTTATGTTCAGAGTCAAACCTCCTCTCTAGCTCATTTAAGTTCCTCAGAATGATAGACACTCTGCTGACTGTTTGTACTGGGCTAAAATCAATTCTTTTGAACTATTTTCATGCAGCAGAGGAGTCTCATGCATCCATTCTCTAGCACAGCTCACTTCATCTCCCAAATCCCACCCAAGTGCCATTTCCAGATCTGGTTCTTTTGGTCACTTAACTACAACACACAGATCAGAAAGATCAGCAGTACATATCAGTAAATACTTACAAACACTCTCAGTGTGGAGAGTTGGAGTTATTCAGCTATGTACTTGTAAATTTACATTCACTAGGTTAGGAGGATTTACGTGTTTTTCTGACTCCTGAGGACAACCCCTGAGGACTTGTAGAGCCCATAAAAATGCAGAAACAAAACAGCTGAAGGCAGATTTGGACTGACTGATGCTATTCAGGACAAAACTGAGAAAATCACCATGTACTGAAAATTTTCCATTCTAAAGCTTCTCTGCAAGAACAGGGAACTGAAGACTCCACACTTCCAGACTCTCTTCTCCTGGTCTTATTCAAGTGGAAAGAAGGGTTGTAATGAAATGGAAAGATATTAATGGAGAGAAAAGACAATTCTACAAACTCATTATATCTTTGAGAACTCCAACCTGTGTTTTGTTTTGTTTTCCAGGCGTAGGGTTTTGGGAAAAAAGAAGGTTTTAAGCCAAATCAAAAAAACATATTTTTAGGGATGTTTTCTAAGCTTGACAGCATAACATTTCTAGATAGAAGGTGAAAAGACTGAGGAAATCCCAAATTTGCTAAAAACTATATCCATAGAGAGCATGAAACCAGTGAGCCTCCCTACTAGGAAATTGCTGCCTTCCTGCACAGAAATGATCACATTTGCAAAGGCACAAGCATAAACTATTTCATTATTATTATTTTGAAATAATAATGATGCATATTATCCAAGGCACTCTTAATCTAAGTTGTCCTCTGATTCAACTGAATCTTACTTAAGAAACTTGTCATAGTTATTAACATGCTTCTTGTACAGATATTAAACATGACATAAAGGATGCTGAAGTCTATGAGGAAGGCAGAGAATGGCCACACACCAAGGATTTTTAAACTCATCACTCAATCTGGTCTTAATATACTAGCATAAGAACTTTTTAATGTAGAAAAACCAATATATATGTTTCCTAAACATCTGTAAGTTTAAACAATGCCATTGGCTTCATTTGTTCACTGGACTTGTCAGAGCACTTTATTACTGTAACTGAGGTCAATACACATTTCAGGCACGTCAATTGTCCTGGGAAAGAGCCTGTGTCAGAGATGTGAAACTCAGAAAGATGGTCAGTTGCCTGTTACTATGGAGATGCATAAAATTTCCAACATGCCTTTTTCTGTGTTATCTAGGGAAAACTCTGTAAAACATCATTTGTTCTTGACTTCATGTGTTTGCAAGTTAGCTTAGCTCCTGAATTCAGTCTTCACTTAGCTACAGTGTGACATTACTTCCATTCATCCTGTGCTAATACACTATATCCTTCCTGAAATGTTTTTGTTTCTTTTGGTAACGAAGCATAAGGCACTGAAGAGCTTCTCACTGCAACGATGCATTTATATTGAAATATTCTTTCCATGGAAATCCAATTACACCACTTTCAACAGAAAGCTCAGCATGACATTCGGTTAGAGAAATGAGCCTTTTTAACTGAGTCCCACAGAATTTCAATTTAAAAATATGTTCCGAGGTAATGATGAATTTTCCCCTTCCATTTTTTACTTAACTAATTCTAAATCCCAGGCTGCAATTGAGAAGCTGAAAAAGAACAAAATGGCAGGACATGATCAAATCAAAGAAGCAACGCTTAAAAAACAACTTGATTGTACCATCTGAAAGCCGCTTATTAAGTGTAAGGAAAAAGCGTGCCAGGGAAAATATCAAATCATTGTTAAAATACCAAAAAAAGGGAAATCTCACTGATGTGCAAATGCAGAGAAATCACATGCTATCACTGGGCACATCTTCTCAGCATGAACAAAGCAGCAGGAAAGGTGCAAACAAGAGACCCATCATTGTGGTGGTGCTCCTGATGCTCACTGCAGATTTGGGGAAGGCCTTGGCCCTTCCACAGACAGCACACAGACACCAGTGCCCGTGCAGATCAGCGCCACCCATCGTCCTTCCCTACCGCCAAGTCCTGGTTGAAATCACCACCTGCATGCGGGTTGAGAGGTGGAAAGCAAGCTCCCTGAGGAGTCAGCATCCTCAGAGCAGCCTTTACAAATGACACGAACCAGGGCTGCGTTCACTTTTTGGTCCTGTTCAGTATTATTTCTTATAATAGATAAGGACACCAATAACAAGACTGGTGTAGCCAGCAATACCTATATTTTGCCAACAAGACCTATATTTTACCAGAAACTTTCTGCTACTCAGCACTATCCTAGAAATGCTAAACAGATATCAACACAGCAAAAAAAGCAAGCAAAACAGAGTTTAAATCTAATTAGGACAAGAAAACCAAAGCCCTTGATGACCAGCTGCAATACCATTGAGGGAGGTAAAAATCACAGGAAGGCATGAGCCAATGCAGAAAGAAATCACATTAAGTATTTGACAAGTTTCCACTACCTTCACTAAACCTAATGACAAGCAGAAATCAAAGCAAATATGGCACCAGAATAAAAGGGAGTATTTTCTTTCCAAACACATCTTGAGGATACAATTGCAGGAGCTGAAGGTCTGCCAGTGCATTCAACAGGAAACCAGGTGTCTTATAAAACAACCACCTCCAAAAGTCCTGCACAGCGGCCAGAAAGCCTCTGTTATCAGGGAGGAGAGCAAGCGAGCTTGCCCACACACATCAAGAGTCTGAAAAAAGGTGTTGTGAATATTTAGACTCTGTATGTGTGATAAGTACTCAGGTACTGCCATGGACATAAACCCAGTCAGCAGATACCATGCTGTACGAGGAAACGAGAAGAAGTGGAAGCAGTTCCTTTTCCCTATTTTTATCCATCTTCGCACTCTGAGGGGAGACTTTAAAAATCAAGAAGCTGAAGACCTTGTTGGTTTAAGCACTCAGTCACCAGCTGTTGGAGTGCAAAGCTTGCTACTCCTAGGAAGCATTAACACTTCTTTTTTTCTTAACTGTTGTTAATGATAGCCTATAATTCAGGTAAAGACCCTGGGCTAGAAGGCAATAGATCTACTTAGTTTTCCTTTACCTTCTCCACCCAATTTAGACTACGTTACTTGTGCAAAATTTGAACAAGTGCAATAACAAAAAAAGAAACCAAACCCAGTAAAGAGCAATCAAAAGCAGCGTGATGGCTATAAACTCCAATGGAGAGAGCTGTTCTGAAAGAGGGTAGGTTCCATATTTTTCCTGGAAAAAATAAATAGTAAGAGGCCCCAGTTTCCCCCCACTGTGAAAGAGAAAGAAAACGGGAAGTGAGCAATCATCTGTTTATGGGAGGAGCACAAGTGTGGCTTATCAAGTAACATTTATAGCAACAGCTAAAACAGGAAGAGCAGCTATGAAACTGCTAAATTACTGGCTTTCACCCACTGGGAAAAAAGGCATCTTTGAAATTTCCACAGGAAAAAAGAAAAAAAACTGTGTGCATTTAAATAGATGTACTAACACATCTTCCTCTTGGATCCTTTGTTTAACTGACAGAGTCATTTTTCAGTATAAAGACTAAATGCCTCAGGTGGAGTTACTTCAAATGCTCTTTTCTTTTTCCAGCAGGTTGCTGCAATAGCTAAATTGGAAAAGGTCTGTATAGATGCAGCAAAACTGACATGGTATACAAGAACATGTGGGTGCACACTTAGCATTTCTGGGTTAAGAATTTTGTATCTTGCTATTCCTCCCACAACTTGAAACATGTTGGACAAGAACGAGACTCATTCATCACCCATTTGGTGGAGAAATGAGGTAAAGGCGAGGTAAAAGAGACCTACATGGGAATCTGTGGGGAATCCAGTTAGGAAGGTTTTCATTTCCCCACAGAAGGGAGTTTGTTGTAAAGGTCTGGAGGTGACAACATGCTTTTAAATGCAAAGAGAATTTGCATTAAGGACAAAAGAAAATAAGTGCACCTGGATGTAACAGCTTCTGCATCTGTGGCTTTCTAGAGGAAAGGACAAAACCAGCGCATCCAGAAGACCTTTAGACTTCCTACCAATTCATAAAAGAAAAGGAATTTTTCAGAGATTAGCTTTTACACAAAACACTGTAACGGTGAAAGGACTGTAGGTTACCTGAAATGCCTCTGTGTCCTGGAGCTCCCTGGCTTGCTGGAGGATGGTATGTTTTCATGCAGGTTAGCTAAAGAGGGGCCAAGACCTGGGGCTGTGTACAAGGTCATTTCCACCCCTTTTCTTTCAGCTTTGAAACTTTAGATTTTGGAGATATCTCACAACAACTTCCTCCACAGCTGTATCTCTTCAATCTTTTTCTTTTTCCTAGGTCCTATATGACAGATTGTTTTCCTTTAACTATGTGTGTTTTCTCACTTCCTAGAAGAATTTACGGTCTGAGAAGTGACTTGGATGCATAAGCGTTTTAAAAATCCTACTGTCTGCCCGGAAGAGAAGTTTTCAAGCAGCATAGAAGCAGGTTTAGGTAGACTATGCTGGAGCTATGCACAATTACCCATTTCAGTTAGAATAGAGTTTAGTTTTAGGTTACCTGGCTGCATTTATTAAATAAGGACAAAAAGACCCTCAGACAACACTTCAACTAATCACTTGCACACTGACTCTTGACACACCAAGCCACTCCTCCTTATGGTGTCTGTGCAATGGTGTCTGCATCCTGGTGCAGAGCATTAGACAAAGCCATCAGCCTTTCCCAGTTTTATTAGCTCCTAACAGAAGGCTTAATAAAATTAATTACTGGAGCTTCCAGCTTTCTCAGACCTCTTAAGAAAGGTAACCAAAAGATATCAAGATGAGAGGCAATTACTCACATAACTCTCCAAAAGTGGTACATAGGGATCATAACACAAGACTTTCCGCGCTTTCTGTTTCACCACTGCCTGCCAGCCCTGTGGGCACACTCCCACTGCACCACTCTGGCGCGCTGCACTCCCAGAAATGCTATCTCATCCAGCAGGACGAAGACATCTATGTAACACTCACTGAGTACACCTTAATGAAAAAAAGGTGAACTTTGGTCATGCCATGTACAGTATTTCAAAGTATTAACAGACATGAGGGTCATGGTAGGAGCACTGCAACCTGCATAACGAATTGAAGCAATCCTAGAGCCAGCAGAGACCCCTTCCCAGTCTGCCCATGGGCGTCCACCAGTATTTTCTGTGCTGGAAGAGCTAGCAAATGATGTGATCTGCTCTATAATACTTCCCATTTCAGCGTTGCCATGATTTAGCCCCAAAATATATGTGTGTCACATGCTTAGAGGAGTCTAGACTGGAAAAGATATTTTATAGCATATATATGTAGGTCTAGACCACTTCTTGCGGATTTTTCAATACTCTGCAGATAATACACACAGCTCATGCAACTGCATGGCTATATTTATGTATCAGTGAGTACCTGATTGTCATCTCAAATACAGGGACAAATCTGAGTTTCTAGCATCACTGACAAATCCTTGGAACAATCTTTTGGGTTTGTTTTTTTACAAAGCTTTCAGAGTAAAATGAAGCTTTGCAAAAATTCATTAACTTCACTGAAGAAGACAGAAAACTTCTTTCAATCAGAATATAATGTAAAATTTGACTGAAAAATAACAGGAGGAAATGGCTCTTTGGAAGACCTACCCCCTTCCATTTTGAGAATAGACAGATACAGTCTTCATGTAGGCATGTACATTGCTTTAGAAGTTGCAAGCACACTTGTTTTTCACTTTGCCACCTAGCTGGCCAAAAAGAGTTGCCTCTGCAAAAGTCGTACAAAAGGACAAATAGTGAGTTTTGGTCCAGGGCTTCAGTTCAGCAGTGGCAATGAATGACTAGGTTTATGTCATCACTGCTTGTCTCTTTAAAACTTATGTGTTCCCTGCACAAGCAACATCTCTTTCTTAATACCGTAAAGTTAAAGACCTCTAATCTTCATCTCTTAAAATTGTAGAGGATTGAAAGT
This sequence comes from Limosa lapponica baueri, assembly GCA_002844005.1. Classification (NCBI taxonomy): domain Eukaryota; kingdom Metazoa; phylum Chordata; class Aves; order Charadriiformes; family Scolopacidae; genus Limosa; species Limosa lapponica. Next base: position 24,107 of record KZ507891.1, on the reverse strand, counting down.
TCTTATTTAACAAGAAAAAGTAAGAGTGCAGGCAAGTGAATTCTACTACCAGCTTGAAGTTAATGCCTTTTTTTGTGAATTGTGCCATGGTATTAAAAAAATGGTGCTTCTCAAATGCCAGCAAAAGGGAACCTTGGAAAAATGTTTGCAATCACAACAAACACAGAAGTATGTACATGTTGAAATGCAGTCAGGGACTTTTATCTCTTTTTATGGGAGTCATTCAAACCCTACAAAAAAGTATTATCTAAACACAGCAAAGAAAAAAATTATAATTAATTACAAGATCTCTCCTTTTCGTAACTCATACAATTAATGTTTTTCTTTCAGTTGCATAGACATCTGTTCCCATTGCTACATGCAAAAAGGCATTATTAGCATTATTATAGCATTATTGTTAGCAAAATTTTAACAACACGCACTTGCCCTTCTTGCTTTTGCATACCTAGCTGAACAAGCAGGACCATCTAGGCAATAGATTGATTTAAATAATTATTAAATCCAAGGAAATGTTTGCAGGCATTGACTGTTGAGTCAGCCCAGCCATTAAGGGTCTGCAGCGTCTTTCCAGGAACTCCTATTTACTCGGTACATAGCAATATCCTGTTCTCAAAAACTACCTTGGCAGGCATTATGAATGTCAAGAACTATCATAGTTACTAGGAATTTAAGGGGAAGGCTTTCATTGGTTAGTGCAGATAATAGCATTTGAAACCATTTTCTCCTCTATTTTACATATGGAAGAAAAATTGCATCAATTCATTATTTGAAATTCACAGAAGCCTGTCACGCAAGAGGCAAAAAGTGAGTTGCAACTGAAGGAAAATGGATATAGCTGGAAAGATAAAAAAAACTAGCCAGGTAGCAGAAGTTGCTTTCCTCCTGAAGTAGTCAGGAGAATTTATCCTGTACTTTGGAAGAGGAGAAAAGGGTCACAGACAGGGCTACACACCCAGGTACAGCAGAACTTTTTCCCTTCGCCAGAGCCACACTGCTCCCTCCTTGGCCCCACTCCCACTAGTCAGGGTCTGCATGCCCCCCTTCCCCAACACTCCAGTCTCCAGCATATACACTCAGGCACGAGACAAACACTCAAGGACAAATCTTGAATTCATCAATCTGAGTGAAAAAGGCCACTAAAGTGACTGAATGTCTTTTCGATGTGTCCATCTTGTCAGTTCTCCCCCCCAGCTTTCATACCCCTAACTCCTGTTTGACTGACAACAATAGCTCATTTCTCCCAAGGTCCACACCCAGGAAAGGGACCTATGATAGATCCCCATACTTCAGTGACCCTTTGAGGTCAGTGACATTTTGTGGAGGTGTCAGCACTAGATGAGAGCCAAGTGATCCTGTGGATTTTCCCAGGATTCACAGGATTTACTTCTTCCCCATGGGCATACAGTACGTACAGGACAGCCCACAAACTCGACAGCACCTTGTCAATCTGAAAGGGGAGTTTTGTCTTCATTCCAGAAGCAGGGGGAATTGAGTTGTTGCATCTGAATTTTTAGGAGTTGCTTGGTGCCAGAAAAAACAAAGATGAGCTGAGCTGCAAACATTGGTTGACTCTAACAGCTTGGACCTTGTGATGCAGCAGCAATTTAGTTTTCATTTTTAGTTCAGCTGGAGCTGATTCATGTCTAACTGATAACTGTGTTATTTCCCTCAGCTCTTTCAATGGAACGAAAAATTCCAGTAAGTCAATGAATCTGTGCAGATTCACACTCTCTGAAAAGGCAAGTTAATCCCCCAGTTTTCCTTACCCATTCCCTAAGATGTAGACAACCATAGTAATAACAATTTTTAAAGAAGAGACTGAAAACCTAGCTAAAAATGTGACAATTTTCCACTAGTGCAGGTGCCCATCCCTCCAGTCACCAAGGATTAGTTCACATAGCTGCTGGCACTAGTGCATCGCAAACCAAGTAACGTCTGGACTGTGAATGCTGTTACGAATCCAGCCTCAGATACTCAGGAGAGAGATGGCAGAGTTTTTATACATTGCAGATTCACCTCTCACTTGTGGTCATAGCATAAGTTAGCATCATGGATTGCATACAGCAAAACGTGATGCAGGGGCAGCTGGGTGAAAATTGCTGTGCTCCTTTCTGCAACAACTTTCTTCTCCAGAGCTCAGGCAGCACCTATGAAGATTAAAGGTGCTTTCCCATCTTGTCATTTTAACAGAAACAAAATCTGAAGCACTGCGTTTCTACCATATTTCTCTGTCTTATCAGACACCTCTTATGCAAACTAGTAGGAATCTGGCTATCATACAGTAGTTGCTGATATACAGCAAAGATTGGCAATATGGAAAAGGTCTAATACGTAACCCCTTAACCACTATTGAATTATTATGTGTATGCCTTTGCCATGAATTCAGATAGTAATGAATGAAAGGCCTTGGTAAAATACACTGCAGAGCTAATAAGCGTCAAGGCAATTTTGTCTTTTCACTTTCACATACATTTTACAAGAAGCTCACTAGAATTACTCTTAATTTACAGTTGAAATGAGAATCAGAGCCAGCAATGTCACAACCTGGTGTAAAGAGTTTGCAGAAAAGTTTGCTTTAAAGATAGGCTTCTCAGACAGGAGGAACAGGCTTCTCAGACACAGGAAGTGACCAAAATCACTTCAGTGTGTTGTCCATCTGTCTTAGGAGGGAAATGTCAGAGTCACTCTGCATTTCACCAGACTCTTCCTTTTCTTTTATTAATTTATTATACTTCAGATCTCTTTACTGACTCCTTTTGATGCACCATCAGCTTTTCCTGCGCTCTCTCTCAGTGTTCTGTCAACAGGACATTTATAATTTTTAATATTTCAGAATTTTTTATTAAGTACTTATTCTAAAATCTCTACTTTAATCAAAGGAACCATTCCCATTGAAGTAAATGGCAAAATTCCAGAGCAAGTAGCATCCTGCCCAAATCGATGTTCTGATGCCATCTTTTTTTTAAAATGTTAATAATGGAAAGATTTTGTACAGCCCAAATATAAACGCAATACCCTCATTATCTAAGTTTAGCTTAATTTAACTATGAAACTGTTAAAAAGAAAACACAATTTCTCTTCATGTTGTGTTCCTTTCAATAATATCTGTTGAAAATAAATCCAATTACTTCTCCCCTCTCTCCTTCCGTTCAGTAGAGTGTGGTGTCACTATTTCAACCTACACGAAGAATATTTTTAATCAGTGTCTAAGATACAAGTTCAGTAACTGCTGAGGCAACTTCTACATTCCAAAAATTGATATTCTGCTGTGGTCTGCTTTTCATTTCTGTAAGCCATTGGGAGCAAGACCAAGTGTGGCCACAGACTGCCAGACCTCACCCCACCGCCCAGGAGCCTGAGCCCAGCTGTGGAGCTGCAGCCCGCACCCCTGGATGGGAGGAGCATCCGAGATGCTGTACCATCAGGAGGGACATTTTACCCACTCGCATCCACAGGAAGGGCTCACCTGCAGGCCGGGAACTGGAACCCGCATTTCCAGAGCATGCAAGCAAGACATCATCACCAAGGCAGACCTGCATGGGCTAAATAGATCTCAGATCTTGCCATTTGCTCTCCTCCAGTGAAGCAGTCTTCTGATTCCTTTGTGCAATTTCTTTGTTAGCTTTCCAATGTCTTTGGGAAGGAGGAAACGCAGACCAGGAGCACTGCTTCAACTTCTCCAGTTTATGGTTTCATTCAAGCTGATTACGTTTGGATTTCCTAAATGTCAAACACGCTCAGTTCCAAGGCTTTGACTCAGACCTGCCTGCAAATGAAGAGGTCACAATGAAGCATCAAGTGAAAATATCGTGGTCATAACACAGGATACCTCTTGGGGATGTACACAGGAACAAAGCTCTGGTCTTCTAACAGACATCCAGCATATTTTTATCTCCTTCTTCTCTTATAAGGGAATAAAATATTATAACTTCTGGAGGCGTTTTGTGGGCAATTATCTTCAAACAACACCTTGGAAATAGAGTGGGGAGTGAGAGCCTTGGAAAAGCTGGAAATCCCAACTCATCTTTTATTAAGGAAAGAGAAATATTGCCTACATCAAAGTGCTGAACTAGTTGAACTACCACCACGTATTGGAGATCATATTTTCCCTAACTGGGTCACAGCACAATCGTTAATACAGTCACTGGCAAAGCCTAGACATGCTGCAAATTATGACCTGCTTGTGCTGCTCTACAGGCATAGATAATTCTCCTAAGCCTTTACACAATAGACCACTTACAGCCTGAATAGAAATGACACCTCTGAAAACCCTAGCATTTTCAGTTTGCTCTAATTTCTTCCAGTCAGTGACCCAGTTTTGAAGTAGAACAGCACTTTTCCAAACTTGACTGAGTTTTTTGAACCGGGATTGTGAGTCATTCTGAAGACAACAGAGACTGCAAGACAGCATCTGAGAAGGGCTGTGCCTGTGCCACAGCAGGAGGCAGCATCTCACCTCATGTGCCCAGTTCCCATGCCAGCCCCCCTGGCAGCTGCATCTCATTGGCCAAAGCAGCTGCCTCACAAGCTCACCTTGAAGAGGGCAATCCTGCTTTCCAAAGCATGCAGAGCTCACCACTCACACCCCCAGAAAACAGGCAAGGGAGCTGCTGGAAAGGGGCACCAGACCCTGCAGTCACGACTGTTGCACTAGTAATGGCTTTGGGAAAGGCATGCTGGAGATGATACAATACCAGCTAAGGGAGAGCCATACCCATATTTTAAACAACCAGCACACTCATATTTTAAACAACCATCACACACACACTGACCATGGAACCGTTATGAGAGCAAGAATAGCTCTTGACCATGTGGCAGACCTTCATTTTGTGTGAAGCAGTGGCACACTGCTGGTTTGAGAGACGACCCAAGATGAAGGTTTGGCCTTACACATCTGAGGCAGCTTTTTTTTTCTTTGTCTCTGATGCCAGTGACAATAGGAGATTTTATATGTGGTGTATGCACAAGAAATTGAAATTGAAAACAAGAAGCAAGTGTTCCTCTGGGAAAAAAAACTCATGGTTGCCAGAGCAGAATGATTGTCTTCTAGTTTTCTGAGTAATTTCACGAGTCTCTCTACACTGTTTTTCATGAAAGTTATTTACTAATTTTTCACACATTTCCAAATTGGTAACCCTATCCATTACCCATATGCCAAGCACTGGACTGCAGCAGCTGGTTGGAAAACAGTTTAATCTCTTTCAGACAGCTTAAAATTCACGGTTTATAGTTGTATAAAGGCACAGCCAGGCAAGATGTCATCAAAATATTAACTTCAGAGCAAATGGGATGTCAGATGCCATCAAGAATTCCTCAAGTTTCCAGGGCACACTCCAAGGAAATCTCTTATTTGTTTGATGTCATTCCATACCAGAGCATATTGGCACCAGGGTACCTAACGTGAAATATAAGACCCCTCCAAAGTGCCTCCTGGAAAAATCTGTGTTTCTTCTCAAGCTGATGTGAATATCGTACAGCATATGTGGTGATTAATTGACTGATCACAAAAAGTCTTTGCAATAGGGCAGCAAAAAGCTAGAGACCACCCAAAAGCAGAAGGAGGACTGTTGCTTCTGTAGGATGCCCAGACAGCAGGGCTGAATTACTACCATAACACTTGTTCTTCATGCTGCTAAAGTAATTACTCCTTTTAAAAGGCAGTGTCCAGAGTGGGACTGGCTTTAGTTCATCTGCTTTCTCTATACTTTATATGCAACACTTGCCCTACTAGAGAAGAAGAGTCCATTACAGCTTCTCCTTTTGGTGGCAGCTACTAGCAAGAACTTCAGAAGCATGTGCAAGAATTCCCACAAAATGCAGTCTGATAGCGATTTGCTTATAGGAAAATTTAGTCTTCAGTACCAAGCACCTAGAATTCAGCTTATTACAGGATTTATTTTTTGACAATCTCAAAAAAACCTCAGCTAAAATATTCATTGTTATTCATCTTATTTATTACATCCCCCCTAGTTTGTACTCTTCACACACAAACTTTCTTTCTAGTCCATCCAAAACTAACCTGATAAAATTTTTTTTTTTCTTCATCTTTGAATCTCTGGATTCTCCCTTTGGGTTTCCTTTCCCTAGTGGAAATCTAAAATGATGCATTATGTAACTCTCCTGTTCCCTCTTACAGAATTTCATGCCTACATGCTGTTAAAACCATGAATGACTAAATTTTCCAGTAGCACCACTGCATGTCAATAATACTAAAATTTTGAAACCTCAAGAAATGCTCTGGCCAGGAACAGAAGCAGAAGTTAATATCTTGAAATGTTCATGAACTGATAGTGTGGAAAATATAACAAAATAGAGCAATTAAAAATTATCTTTTTTATCTTTCATTCACAAAATATGTTTTATTTTGAAGTTTCTCACTTTTCAATTATATCTTAACAAAAGGTTCAAAATACACAATGTATAAAATGTAAAAACCATATGCTTCAAAAAGTTCTTACCTTTAAAAAAATTAAAATAAACATTTTAAACACACAGGTCATCAGAGCAAATCTGTCCTTGAAAGCTATTTCATTTTCCTAAAAGAGCTCTCTCTAGTGAAAAAAATCAGCATTTTCTTTTTCAAATTTACCAGGCTTGGCTCTCCCTTCTCCAGCTTGGCAAGTTACTAATGGTCTCAAAAATACTTTTTCTTTTCCAATTTACAGGTGTTATCTGTCATTTATCTATCGTTTTATCCATCATTTTAGAGGTCCCAAGCCACTATGGCTTAACCTTGCCCAGGTGAATGATGTCCATGAATATACTGCTGAAACTTGCGTTTTCCATCCCTGCCTTACAATTTGCCTGCAGTTGCTATGGCTAAAAATTAGATTGGAAGCTCTTTGTGGGGAGACTGAGCCTTGCTGTTCAGGATCGACCCAGCCTCCATGAGGGAGCTGCACAGACTTGCCATGGACGCCACCTTCTCATGCACCTGACAGTGCCTACGCCTTTAACAGCCTTAGTAAATGTGTGTCTGGTACTGTGTGTAAAGTGTCAATGTTTCCTCTCAGTGCTATAAAATAGCAAAATATTCCTCTAATTGTTCTTATAGTTAATAACAAAGATAATATACCTTAGATGTTTCTTTGAACTTCACTGTTATATTCCACTGGATAACTTGCAAAATAATTGAGGAGTTGTGATTTTCTTTCCCTCTGAAGGTTTCACACTTCCTTTTTTCCCCTTTAAACACCTCGTTCAGGGCACATGTTTTCTATTGCTCCTTTCAGCCTGCACCCAGTCTATTCCTTCCACAGCTTGAAGTCCTTCAAGTTCTCGATTCTCCCCCTGGACTTCTCCAAACTCCTACACGAACTACAACACAAATTTGTATTAAAAAAAAACCAGGAGTTTAACCATGGCAGCATCGAGTTCCCACCATACCATCTGTTATTTTGGAGACCCACAGATCTCAAGGGGGAATTAACTTTGGAGTGGACTGAGCACTGATGACTCATGGGTTTTCCAGCCCTGACAGCCCAGCTGCTGGGAAGGGTATGTGTGAACTCAGCCATGTTTAGGGTGGATGCCTCCGAACAGCAGGAGGGCCAGACCTGGGGCTGATGCTCAAGCCCTGCCATCCCCATGCTGAAGACATTGCACAGCATGACTCAGCCCTGTTCTGCTCTCCTTCAGTGTGTACCGCTGTTACATCTCCAGGCTCATGTGATCCTGATGCAATACCAATTACTTCACCAACATCATGTAACAGCTCAGCAAAATGACCGAAGATAACAGTAAATAGAGCTAAAGCAAAATAGAAGATTTCCATTTTTAGTCACCCATAGGGAACTCTTGAGGTCAACTTAAAATTTACCAGGACAACTCTCTTGTACAAGCCAGGCTATGTGATTTCTTTGTGATAGTAAGGATATGCGACTATTAACCTCCATTCCAATTTACATACTCTTAGGCTTATATTCTTTGTTTTTCAGTTTAAGCTTATCTGAGTGGAGGTTGGTGAGATAAGTGTGTTTTAGGATTAACCCCACTGCTGCAGCCCCCATGCTGCAGCAGGACTGATTCCCTCCATTGTTTGTTCAAAACTGAACTACAATGGCCTGAATGGGAAGCAGATCAGGTTAGAGCTCTCCCTAGACCATGAAAGCAAAGTACTTAATGAAAAGTCCTTGCAGTATAGATTAATTCTCTTTAATAACATGCATACGCTCGTCTGCATACCCTTTTTTTAGTTTTTTGTTGTAAGCCACAAGCCAATACCATAAATCCCTTTCCATCACTGGGCTTTGGACCAGGCTTGATAACAAGTTAAAATCAGGAAGGGCAAACTTGCTGCATGTCTTAAACCCATCCCAAAACCACAAGATCTAGGTGTCCTAAACCAAATATTGCTCATTTTGCAGCAAGACCAAAAATTTCAAGGCAATTATTCGCACCAATAAAATTCACAGCCTTTGACCAGAGAGGATGTCCAGTGAATGACAACTTAGACCAAATTCTCCCTCAGTTTGCTGCATCTCATGCTGCAATTGCACCTAAGATAAATTATCTTGCTTAGCTAATACACATCTCATTTCTATACCTCAGATGAAAACAGAAACTTTACACATCCACTAGGCCACACCTACCCCAAACATCCATATGACTGCATGGCATGCAATGGCTTGTAAATAAAACCATAGCCATCTTCAAGGAATTAAACACTTGTATTGAGTTGACAGGAAATGCATCTTTATAACAACTTTACTTGACAGTAGTCTTCATGGGGCTAATTAGCTATTCTTTCCACTAGAAATAACAATTCCTTTGCAAATTTTCTAATTAAATCTGCAGCTGCTTGGAAGAGTATTAGCACAGCAAAGATTTCCTTTAAGTAAGCCTACTGGGAGCCTGCCAGTGACCTTACCCTAGCTGTCAGCTGAACAGAGGACTACGTAACACATTATGCAAGTCAGGTGAAATCACCCTTGTGGCTGCTCACAAGGAAGAACAAACCCTGATGAGGGTAAAAGTCAGGGAGAAAACACTTGCAGTTTCTTACTGGATAATAGAGCCTTTCCTGTCTTTTTCCTAAGGAAAGATAGAGATGCAGGAAAAACATCAGACTTGGAACAGAAAGGAACTTGTTGGTTTTGCTCTCAGAAGCAAGCTGAGATTTAAATAAATATGGCATAAATAAACACGGCCCTGGTCACTCCGATATCCCAGCACCTTGGCAAGAACCAGAGGTGGGGGGAGCCATTGCACATCTTGGAAAACTGGCTGAGTTAGTCTCAATATTTTGTCCACTAATAAAGAAAAAGAAATAAATGCATCCAACTGTCTAAGCCTATTGCAAGTCTTCATGATTAACACAGCCAAAACTGTACAAATCAGAATGAGCAACTGGACTAGTTTCAGACATAATGCTCTGATAGCCTATGAAAGATTGACCCTGATTTACTCAGTGCTTTTAATCCTTAGACCCGCAAACCCATAGTGTTTTGATGACTTGGGGAAAAAACACACCAACTTTTCAGAAGATGTTAGCTCAAATTTGGCACCTTTTCTAAGTGCACTTTTTGCTGAAACTTAAGGATAATGTGGGAACAGAAGTATTAATAGCTGTATCTAGAGGTATAATGAAATTTCTGTTTCATCTTAAGGATGAGATTAACTGAAAACATATTAATGAGGAAATTCACTATTCACACTCTGAGCGCACATTAAGCTATATGCATTATCTTAATCAAGTCTTTCTATATGTATAGATAGAGCAGTAAACTCTGTTCTACTGTACCCTCAGTACAGTAGGGAACCTCGAACAAACCACTGATGAGATTGCAGAGTGCAAATTCTCATACTCGCATGTCATCTATATAGTCCTCAAACAGGGAAAGAAGGACAATTAAATAGGTAAATAAAAGATCTCTGAACAAGCCTGCATCAATTTTATTTTTCTTAGTAGCCATAAGATAGGAAAAAGGACTGCTAGGGATGTCAAAAAAAGTTGCCAGTGGAGGGGGAGAGAAAGTGTGTATATTGATCTGTGAATCCACAGCTGTCATCTCCAGTAGGCAATTTTATCTTATTTGTTTCAAAGATATTAATTTTATGCCAAGGGATCCTGCAGACCATCCCCTCTCTTTTTTCCAGGGGTAAAGTTATTTGTAACATTCTTAAATAGCCTGAGTGATGCCTCAGCCCTCTAAAGATGTTAGTACACTCAGCTAATTGTCTCATACTTGTAGTAAGACTTTCCTAGCAGTAAGACTTCGCCATTACTTGCTGCTTTCAATTACCTACTACAATTTTGGCTCATTTTCTACCAAAGTAAGCCTGAAGAACAGATTAATTACTTCTTTTCTGAAGCTACCTTCTACGTGCTTGAGGATTCTTATCAGGTCTCCCTTCAGTCTTTTTTTTGCCCCTCAACTAAGACACTCCAGGCCTTTAAACTTGTCCCTGCAGGTGATATTTTTTAGGCCTTTGATCTTTCTTATTGCTTTACATTGGATTTTATACAGATAGTTATCTATTTCTGGAAGTCCAGTGTCCAAATCAGGACACAGCACCCCAGCTGCAGGTTGAACACAGCTGTCATGCGTCTTGCAGATGACAGACCCAGTCAGATATCTCGGTGTGATGTTTACCTTTTACACAACAGAATGACATTGCTGATTTGTCTTCACTGTGTGATCTACTATAATTGTTAGGACCTTTCATGCATAATTGCTTTTAACTTTGGTTTTACCCATCCTAGATTTATTTACTCCCACATCCTCACTGATTACAGTGCCTTTTCTGAATTTCAAATCTGTATTCAGTTTGCCATGGTCGTGTCAAGCCCTAAGCTTGACCTTTGGTGCAAGTCTGGCTCTTCTCAGTGGAGTGCCACATGAAAGTATCCAGCATACTCTCTACTCCAAAGTAATTCAGAGAAATATTGAATGGAGGACGAAGCAGGACAGGCTGCAGCAAAATCACATAACTTGACACAAAGCAGATAATCAGTACGCTTTGAACCTGGTTTCCCACCAGCTAGCACTCACTTTGGAGCAGTTTTGCCAGATTCTGTCCCCTCAGCTTATCTATTGGTACATCACCTGCGTATCACGCAGTCCTACAAGACTGAGGTTTATACAAGACTGACTGTTGTGCGAGAGGCCTGTCACACTGTCAGGGCAGGAAATTAGACAGATTTGGAATCGCTTGTCCTGAGCAAATTAATCTTGCTTGCTGCTGATCCCATATTTATCTTGGTATTTTCAAACAGTTTGAGTACTTATTCCAGTACTTTTCTGGGAATTGATATTGTAGTCTAAGCTGATAATGCCAATCTCCTCCTCTTTCTCTTTTTTAAAGCTATGCACTATCATTACCTGTTACCTGCTTTCCCAGGGAGACGACAGACATTCTCAAAGGTGATGGCTCTATGCTGGCCTCAGCAAGTCCTCCAGGTCAGGTCAGGCCCAGACAAACTGGAAATCTCTGCCTTACCTAAATATTCTCTGTTTTAGTCTGTCCTCAACTCTTACTTCTCTACGCTAAGTCAGCTGGCCTTTCTGGTAAAGACTGAACCATAACAAGCACCAAACATTTTAGCTTTCTCTGCATCATCTATCTTTTCCTTCCCACCCGGTGGTGGATTACAGTTTCTCTCACTTACTAGCACTGCCCTTACTGAAGGCTGCTCAGTACTCTCTCCTATCTCAGTCCACGGTTTGACCACCTTCCCTATCTCTTCATGCTTTTCCTCCATACCCATTCTTAGTAGCCTGAACAAGTTTGCATCTGTTATATCTCCCCTTTTATAGTAAAGACTTAGATGATCTACTTGCTAAACTTTCTAACCTCCCACACAGGCATAGGTTGAACCTGCACCTTCAGCGTATTTCCCTTACAGGATGTCCAGCTCTCCTGAATAGTTCTTTTTTCCCCTTTAAACACATTTCCTATGAGATCTTCTCTGTATATATTTCAAGCTGACTATCATCTGGTTTTCTAAAAGTCTATTGATTTTGCCTTCTTTTCTACCTCTCCCATAAGTCATTCTCCCTCTCGATTGCAATCACATCTGAAAGAGCCATTCCTTTGGGTGCTTCTTCCATCTTTGACATCAAGGAGTTGTCCTATAGCTAATGATGCTATAACCTATACCCCAGTATACTTCAGTGAATTGGTTCTTATCCATCCCACGTCAGCCCCTGCTCACCCTACGACCCACACCACACAAAAAGCATTTCAGCATCTCACCATGCAAAAATCTTCCCATTAACTTCAGGATAATTCCAAAAACATATTAGTCTGAGGCAGACAAATTAGCCTCATGAAGTTTTTGTTACTTATAGATACCTACTCACCCAAATTTGGGTATTTTTTACACCAACACTGAGATAAATACCTTTGCCTGCAAAGGCATTCAGCTATGGGTGTCAACAACATAAGCAGAGATTGGAGCAATGTTTGGCACACCTGCACCCCATTGGCACAGCTGCAGATCTGTTAGTCACTGAAAGCTGCAAAAATGAGGTGTCTGTGAGACTGCAGTTCTGTTACTTTTTCTATGTACTTGTGGGATACGTTAGTGAACCAGTGTGAAATTGAAGCTAACGGACACAATCACAAGTCTGTACATCTCACGTAAGTACTACAGCCTGTGTACATGTATTTCCTCTTCTTCTGATGTGGTTACAGGCTTTAAAGCTGTGCCTTCTGACTGACTGTGTCTTTAAAGCACTAGTAAATTGGAAGCAGGTGCAATGCTGCAAAGTGAGTTCTCGTTTGCAAACCTCAGTCCAGTTGCAGTGGACTGCGCTTTCTTAGGAGAGTGGTAGATAAACAGACTTCAAACGCAGCTTGAGAACATCTCTGGTGCACTTCTGAAAAGAAGCAAATTTAGATCTCCTACCTCTTCACAAGTGGGGAAATAAAAGTTTCAGGAACAGAAATTGCAAATTCATATGCTGTGGTAAGACTTCAAGGGATATATTCACATGGTAATTTTACTTCAGTATAAAAAGTGGTGGATTTTTTGGCTAACAATGAGAAAATATCAAATTATTCCAGTTTGTGCATTTTTGTACTTCAAAAAAAAACCCCAGCCTGTCATTTCAATTTTTCATTAGTACTGGTCTGCACATGTGTTAAATTTGCCATCTAGCTCAAACATAACAGCAGACTTCATGAGAAAAATCATTGTAGTCACAAAGAACAAGTGGGTGAGGCACGAAAACAAACTCCGTAACTCATGGAGAGTTATAAAGCAGGTATGTTTATTGCAGCGCTGGGTCCAGGGGGGATTGCTCCTCTTAACTTGCACACCGGGTTGTAAGACAAGCGTCTATTTATGATAAAAAGCATACATATTCATTGATATGGGCTGGGTTGTTATAATTAATTCTAAGAAAAGGTGTTACTATTCTAATTATTTCTAGGAACTCATTATCATAAGTCTCCTCCCCTTGCCGCATGCATACTGTCATCCAGTGGTTGTGGGCCAGAGTCTTCTGGAGGAAGACTCATAGTCTTCTTCATCATGTACTTTTACCTTTGGCTTAGAATGCTGAGCTGGCTGGACCCCAAACCACGGAACTGGTGCCGATCAGACGGACACTTCACCCAGACAATTGGGATCCTCCTTAGTGTGCAGGCTGTTCCTATCTTATACATTGTGCTTACAACACAAGGCCAGCTCCTTATCTTGGAATGCTGGTCTCTGAGCTCTGTTCTTTGTCAAGATGCACTAAATCTACACTAAAGACATTTAACCATTCATTCTCCAAATCATGGGCTTTGTGAGGTTATTCTAAACTCCAGAAGAAGTAAATTGGTTTTTTGTCACCTTGTTCAGATTTACAAATTGTGTTTTATTAGATGACTACTTTCATGTCCTTGTCTTAGTCATATTTAGTTCGCATGCATTGATTTCCTGAATGATCTTAAACAAAGGCTGCTTAGTTTGTAGCTGTTCTTCTTTGGACTATAGAAAAATTGACAGGCTGAGCAAAATATTGAGGCCATACAATATGACAGTTTGTCTAAATAACTGCCCCTTTTCTCTGAATACTGAAGCAGTGGTTTGTAAGTACCCCCTCAGAAGGGTAGAAAATTGCATCTCTAAGTGCCAGCTAATACAGCCTACTGTTCCTGGGAGATGGGTGGTCCAGCATCCATTGAAACTGGATGGAAACTGCATATCCACATCTTAGAAACTCCACTAGTGAATTGAAGCATGACAGATGCCTCAGAAATAAAGCGAAGGGGCAGCTTCTCCCTGGAAGGCACCAGCCAGTCTGGCTGTGGAGAACAGGTAATATGTGGAAGGGTTGTCCTCAGCACAACTGTCTGATGTCACACAGCAGCAGGGGAATTAAGACAATTGATGAATGAAAACTTCCTTTAAAGGTTCTTGTACTGCTTTTTTCTTCTCCAGCCAAACTAAGTTTATTACCTCCAGCAACCTGGCCAGATGCCAGTTTGGAAGCTACCCTGCTGAGTCAACCGAATGCAGAAAACTTCTTCATTTCATGCTCTAGACCGTGACCCTGGAACGCTATTTGCCTATGCAGATGCTGACACTGCACCAGGAACTAATGAGGTAATTGAAACATGGCACAGCTGTGAGGACCCACAAGGGCTCATTTTCTTCCAGAGGTAGGATACGTGGCTGCTACATGAGGCACCTATGTCATGGTCCTTTTAGTGGTCATGGTGGTCACCTTTTGTCTTCAAAAGTCCTGCATTTTGTTGCTTGCTAAGTTGATTCCTTTGCAATAATCCTGAAAATCATCCCTTCAAATCCCATCATCTCTCTCTTCGGTAGTACTAAACACTCTGCTATACTTATGCTGACTACTCATTCTTCAAGACAAATGCAAAAATTGATCTGTTATCACAACAAACCTAATTCCTGCACATTAGGATTCATGTCAGATTAGAGAGCTGTTATTTTTTGACAGTGGCAGTTTAATTGTACACTCGAAGCTTGCTGGTACTTCCATAATTTTGCTAATTGTTTATAATGTGGCTTCAGAGAATACATTCAACAAAACCACTCTTATGTTTTCACTGACTGCATAGAGCAGCAAGACAGTAATTTTGTCTGCATTTTAAGTGCAAAGAAACACTCCAAACTGTCTACAGCTAGATGTAATAGTTTGCAGGAAAAAATGCATCCTGTCTCACTTTTTGGGGATGAAGTTTGCACTCAAAATTCTGTAAGTACAAGTCAAAACAATCAAACACTACAGATCACTGCAACAACAGCTTTTCTTTAGGAGTGCGGCAATCAAAATTTGTCCAGACATTGTGACTTAGTAATGAAACACTGGATCCAGGTCCCAGCATTGCACTTGAGACTGATGGGATGTCCCAGAAGCTGCCCTGCCAGACACCCATCTGCTCTGCAGTGCCAACAGGGGGACAATCTGCCTCCTTCCCCATCCATGGCATGTGGCCATGAGGAATGCTCTGTGACTCAAGGCAAAATACACATGTAGAGAATGAAACTTCACTGCAGGTTGCAGAAATATGTAAAACATTATTTTAGTTTGAGCTTGTTTATTCTCTAAAGCCTGCTGCTCCTGAACATGAACTCTGGGACGGGTACAGAGAGCGCTGCTCCAGCTGGCCTGGACAATCTGCCAGTGCACTCCCCTCTGAAGGGCATGCTGTCACTCTGTCCCGTTGTCACCCTGCTCCTTCACACCTCCTACTCACAGGGTCCCATCAACATGCATGCAAATATGGGGCATGAAGAAATGTCACTTGAACACCAGCTGAAATTGCTGAGCTCCTTCAAACATTCAAATGTAAGAAATAAAGCTATTTGGCTGCAGATCACAGTGCCTAGTGTGATCTGAAAGTGATCACAAAGTGAAGTCAGTGGTCTGTAAATGATGCTTTTGAAGTGATTCAGGGGGTTCTATGCCTGCAAATAGCATATTTATATTTTTAGTGGTTAAAACCATGCTTACTTGATATAAAAATTAGTATTCCACATCAAATGAAAACAAATACTATAATTGTGTAGTCATCTGTCTTGCTGCAGAGAGTAAAATTTACTTTTACAAAGCAGCAGCATATGGCGTAGTCCCAGTTCAAAGCAACAGCATATGGCATAGTCCCAGTTCAAAACAGCATGCAGCAGCAATCAGTGCAGTTTATTGCATGGAGCTGCAGTTCATCACACGCCTGTGATCATCACGTGCAGGGAGTGCACAAATATATGTATGTAGAGATACAGGATCATGTTATCATGCCAAAAACTCAGCTAACAACTGGCCATCCCGGGAGTGATGTTGTGAACTCAGTGCTCTCCCCGCTTCTCACTGCAGCTCCAGGGCCTGGGCACCCCCAGGGGACCAGGACAGACATTCCCAAGCTTGCAGCATAACAAGCCAGGAGCCAGTATGGGCAGTGTTGGTTTAGAGGCATATATATAAGATGCTCCTATGGGTCATTCTGATCACTGACCATTAGCATAAGGGAATCAGTAGGGAAATCAATGTTGCAGAATACGTCTGTCTTGCAGAAATGCAGAACAGAATGCAAACACAGGCATGTTTTTACAAACGCTGTATGCTAAGAAAATGTTCCTACTAAGAATTACACTTCACGGCAAAATACCAAAGCTTTTAACAGAAAATCCGATATTAATCTTTTTCCCAAATTGGGACTCCACAAGAAAGAGTTTGACAGCTGCAGATTTCACATGTGTCAGAGGCACAAGGCCTGTTCTTACAGACGGATTGCACAGAAATACACCTGTTGTTAAAAAACAGAAAATTAAAGGAGCATTTAATCATGCAAAAACTCTGACAGGCTTCTTAGACCAGGGCTAATACCTGGAGTCTATGTCCTGTACTAATTCCTGGACTCATACTTTGGCTTGCAGCAGGTGACTGCAGAGATCTCAGGCAGAGGAAGGGCTTTAGCAGAGTGGGGCCTACTATCTAGTTTAACAATAGGAAACATGTTCATATTCCTCCTTGCCATAGAAGACTTACAGTAGCAATGCAAGCACACACTCATAACTAATTTCAATTACTGCATAAATAATGACTTTGAAGCTTTATGTGAAATTATATTTCAAAAAATTTCTTTTCATTTTAAGTGGCAAACCATCGGTTATTTTTCATCTTTACAAAATTAGTAAGCTCTAGAAACTTTTTTAGGATGAAAATTTGTCCAACTACAAAGATCAGTCACCTAGAGATGATCAAAGAATTTTGTATAATTTCATAAAAGCTGCCCTTCCCAAATTGGTAGATCGGTTAGATTTTCGAACACTTTTAAAAATGTGGGTCCTAGTCTGACTTCAGACGTCATAAGCAGTAGTAAATATATCTTTGTCTCCTCCTTGCAAATTTGCTCCTTCCAACTCCATTGATTAGCTTTTGTTCTCAGAGGCTGATTTGGAAATTTAGTACATAATTGCAAGAACTAGGAAATCCCCTTCCAAAAAAGAAAGAAAAAAACCTGGAAAGAAACCTTCCACATAGGTTAAGCAAGTACTTATAAACATTAAAAATAAGAAAAAGAAAATAATTAGGCCTCATTTGTTTTTATCTAAAAACTGAAAATACCACTGCTTCCATTTGCAAAGAGTTATTTAGAAATATTTGTGTGACCCTGAATTATCCGCAGTTATTAATGTAAAGCAGGCAGCCACATATACCTTATCGTATAATCTTATGCAAATGCCTGTCTCTTCTTACAAACATAATAAAAATGAATGTAGACCTGCAGAATCAAAGCCTTCAGGTTTGGTTCATACACCTCTGCACAGTACATCAGCATTGCTTTTAGGCATGGCATTGGGAAAAGAAACCCTCTACCCTAAATTTCATAACCTAGGGTCAAATCAATCACAAGTGTGTAGGATCCGAGCTGCCAAAGTTTTGATTTCAAATTAGGGCATGCACACACTTCGATAGGACCCTTGTTTACTGAAGCAGGTGTCAGCTAGTAGCTGTGTTGCTTTTACATTTTAGAGGGGACTTTTCTATCAGCTGTTTGGCAGACATCCTTTCAGATATTAGGTCGATAGGTTAGTTTGGGGGTTTGCTTTCCCTAAGTGCACATGCAGCCAGAAACTTTGTCAGGTCAGAGATTTTCCCCAACAGCCCTTTCTTTCCTTCAGCCCTACCCAGATTTTTTTCAGCAGCTCCCGGTGCTCTGAATCAGAAATAAAGCCCCTTCGAGATTCCCCCCACCCAAGCCATAAATTCCTGAGCAGCCTTTTATGTGGAGGCTTTGGTGGCAATTTCTGACCAGATGGGAAGCTGGGATGGGGCTCAGCAGGCAGCTTCCGGTCCCTGTACCTGCAGTCTGCAAGCATCAGGTTGCAGCCCTTGCCAGTCACACCATGCTTTTCGCCACTTCCTGCCACTTCAAACAGCGGCTTTGCGTGTTTGCCAAGTAACATCAAACGTGGCAGGTGAGTTTCCCCAAGCCACTCTCTTTCATAACCTCCTCTGAATGTGTTCTGGCTCTGTATCCCCAATGGACACTCCTTTTCACTAGTGTGCAAAAATGATTGTGCCGTCACCTTTAGAGTCTAAATATTCCTACTACTCTTTTTTTTCCTTATTTTTAAGGCTCAAAGGGTCAAGGCCAAAAGGAAATTAAGATAATAGTAACAATGGTTTCCTGGTGCTGCCGGGGGGTTGACATCAAAGAGTCTGAATGCTCCAGTGGAAATCAGTGCAAGCGCTAGGACAGGGAACTTCAGTGAGAACAGCTCCAGGATCATCACCAATGGGGTGGTCTGTAACCACTTGATTTCCTCACTTAATATCACTGACTATTAGAGGAAAAAGTTGTGCATGAAGAGACTGGAGGAAGATGCCAGGTGATTTCAAAGCAATTAGAACAGTGTGCGTGCTTAATTCAAGTGCTTTCCTGGAGCTACACAAGCACTCGTAGCAATTTGACCCTCTGCATCCTGCAGGAAGCCAGAAAGCTTTGCTGGGGAGGCCAAACAGGAATGGCAATGTGCCCAAATTGCCATGTTTATAGAAACCCTGGAGAGCCATTGACCTAGCGCACAAGTCTCCAAAAGCTGTCCTGCTGATCATCATACCTTCTTCACAGAGGAAACGGCATGCAGCAGAACAGGCTTGGAAAAACGGAGGTGGTGCCTGCACTATGTACACAGAGCATGACTGTGCAAATGACATTTTCCATGCTTATCTTGTCATTTGCTGGGGAAGCCACGCAGCTAACAAGGCGAGAGGCCAGTCTTCATTCAGGGCCAGAAGGAGAATGCCATGACCCCATCAGGTTTGTATTCCCCTCACTTGGCTCAACTAAAATGGACAAGCACTGTCACCGCTGTACGAGGAATTTTTGAAGTCATTCCTCACCCCACGGCCAGGCTAGTGATAAAAACACGCTCTTACTGAGTGACAGCCACTGAGCCATTGCTGGTCCCAGCCGGCCATGAGCAGAGAAGCAGCCAGGCAGTGTCTGAGCTGGTACAGCAGTGCATAAGGCTGGCAGAGAGGGTTGCACTCAACCACTGTCCTTGTCCTGCCTTGTCAAAGCTCTGTATCTGCCTCACCTGTAGCCACATTTCTGGCCAACATGAACTGCTCTCTTCTTGCCAGAGTAAATGGTCTGAGATTAGGTATCACTCATCATGCAGGTGATACCCAATGAAATCCTTCCAGAAACACCTGCTATCACTTTGACAACAGGGTCTAAGCTGACCGGAAGGAAGAAATGCATTTGCATCTTAAAGAAAATTATTAAAATTGGGTCCTCATTCAGGCACCTGCATAGGCAAGTGTAATCTAGCCCTAATAGTTCTTTACAGATAAATCTCACAAGCAGCAAAGACCCGTTAAATGAAAATCGGGGCAAGGGCTGAAAGTAGCAGGATGTTTCCATGTGACCCCTAGGAGCTGTCATTTTTATCTTTCCTAATGCTTATTTAAAAGTCTCAGGAGTCTGGAGCTTATCCCACATTTCAGTGAAAATATACGGGCAGCTAATTTCATACTGCAAAAAGGCACTAAACAAGCATGAAATGGCAAGAAAAACATGTCTAACTCATTTAACCAAAAGTAATTCATTATCTAATATAACAGGTATCTTAATGAGAAATCTGTGTGTTTTGAATCATTCCCCTGTTTAAGCTCATAAAATCAAATATTTCATAACATGCTAAGGGCAAAAATACACCATGTCTTGCTTTATTTTGCTAATTAAAGGCAGTAGTACAGTTCCCAAATCAAACACCAGCATGAACCAGCCATGTGCTGTTCACAAGGTACCACCAAGTCCCCACAGAAGTCAGCAGTGGGGCAAATTTAAGCATAGAAGTGCTAGAAGAGAGCATCGTGTCCCCTCAGCCCCATCACAAGGAGCCTTTGCTGGGGGGAGGGTGGCAGAGCCTCAGTGCATCTTGCAAATCCCCAGGCAAGAGAAAAGGACTGCAGTGGCTCCTGGGCAGTCCCTGGGCTTTGCAACGGGGATATGTCCTGGCCATTGCAGACAGAGCTCCCCTCCTGCCGTAGATCCTGCCCCAGCAGCTACACAGCAGCTGACTGAGCAAAATTCCCTCTTGCTCACGCCCTGTGGTGATGCCCTGGTGTTCTGAGTTCAGTAGCAATGCTTCAGACTGTGGCACACAAGGAGGAGAACTACTTTTCTCATCTGAAACCAAATCGAGGTAACTGTAGTGGTTGTGGCAACCACCTTGACGTATCTTCCTGCCACCTGTTTCTCTGGAAGTATCAAATTTGAGAGGCAGTGTAAATGGTAAAAAAAACCTGTGTGCTACTTTTCTGGGATGTACTATATGTTACCATTTAGAAGCAAAAGGCAACTGTTTGTAGGACTCACAAGTCAATGAACATTCAAATGTATGCATGTTACTTGTTGCCTTCTGTCTCCCTACACTTGCTCCACCTCCCAGTAGCAATGTACTGTTTATATTCACAGCACCTCAAAAATTTACCTCAGGCTCCCACAGCACCTGGCCTCCCACATCCTTTTGTATTTCCATACACCAAAGGTATAAGTATCATTCTTTTACTCCAATCATGTAAAGAGGACTCATCATCTGCATTTTTTAATTGCTTGAGATGAATAGAAGATGATGTATATAAAATCTATATTTTCTGTGTGCAACTGAGAACCAACAATATTTACTTATCCAATGCTTTACTATGAGGGAGAAAACTATTCCTTCAACACTTAATTTAGGAACTAAAAAGTCCTTAAGCATTGTAAGGGGCCAAGGCTGCTCCCAGTGCCACAAGCACCAAGTCAGGCCCTGCCAGTGGAAATGCATGTGGTAAGTCAGGCTAAGATCCTGCAGCAGCGAAGCGTGGGCTTTCTTTCTTCTTCTTTTCTTTTTGCCCTCCTCCAGTCTGAATTTCTTCCCTTCTTTTCTAATGTGATTATCATTACAGAGCATCCTGCAAATGGCTGAGCCATTCTCATCATTCCTCTGGCAGAGGGAAGGTGCAGTCAGCCCTCTGTTCGGCAAAGAGGGGATGCCTCTGAGAGCACAGAGATTTCTTCCTAGGGACAGAAGAGCTGTTAATTCTTTGGAAACATTCTTTACTTTGATATCCACCCATGTTTTCACAAAACAATATTCCTTTAAGCTATTATTTTCACATCATTAATGTGTAACATTATCCTGAGTTAAAAATCCACGATGATTGGTTAGCTACCTGTTTTTGTCCAACTGTCCCATTTTCGCTTGTTTTAAAAGCAAATATAAAATGCCTGGTCATAACACCAAGACAGTTCTAAGAAGAAATCAATTATGAAAATGTTAATGTTGGATGTGTGCTAAGGAAATAATTTCCCAGTTGCAACACTTCTCAGCATTTATTTGCACGGTAGCTGATAAAGCAGAAATGTATCCCTTTTGGAACAACAGGGCCCACTGAGAGTGGTTGCACCAAAGTAAAATGCTACGTATATTCCTGGCTCTTCTAAAAGGTGGCTAAGAAGCAATGCCATTAAGATAGCAGAATATAAGCAGCATTTGAAACTGGAACACATGACACTGTATTTACAGAGAAGTTAGTTCTAGATGCCTAAATTTGTATAAACAAGCTTTTCTAATGAACCCACTCTCTCTTCCAGAGCAAAACCTCTAGGTAAGCCCTTAACTTTACTTTGCCTGTTACACAACTCAGAGTAAAAGTCACATTGGTTAAATTTGTCCAGTTATGACCATTTCCTATTAAACTCTGAAGATTAACAGGTTTAAACCCTGAGAGTGACCAAAAAATTAGGGAGCCTGCTCCCTCCAAAGCCTCCAGACTGCCTGCTAGCAAGGTAATACATCCCTCCTCTCTGTACAGTAACAGGCCAGCCAAGACTGTAAGATGTCATTTATGGCATGCAGATATCAAGGAATAAAAGGAAAGAAGACACTTTATGTAAGCATAGCAAAGTCCCAAGAACTAATTGTTTGAATTGGTTAGGAAAGCTGATAGAGATTAAGAGCTAATTTTTTGTTTTGTTCTCCAAGTATGTATAGTATGGCATGGAAGCATGTTTAGCACTCTTAAAAACAGAAAGACAGTCTGTGAGTGTCATACTATAGAGATGGTTGAATGTCTTCCATTGAAAATTTTAACTGCCAACGTATTACTAAGGGTTTAAAAAGAAACCCTGTTACTACTGTTATTATTTGAGCATTAAGGATGTCTACAACTGGACCAGAATACTGCTGTGCTACAGACACAAAAATAGACCTCTGTTCATTAAGGAGTGGAACATAATAAACACCGATGCTCAGATCCAGCCTATTGGGGAGCAGAAATATGCAAGAGCAAACCCACAGTCCAGCCTGATGCACCCTGAATTCTCAGCAGTCTTTAGCACAGGGTATAGAGCAAGCAACAGCAGGCGCTGAGGTTCCCATTTCATTGCTGCCAGCAGCTAGCCTGCTATGATTCCCATAAACACCTTCATAGGGATGAACCTTGCCACCATAAATGATCAGTAATACCATATACAGTAAGCTTACTGAAACAACCTCTGACCCAGAGGAACTATATACTGAAATAAGACCACCCTACTTGCATAAACGTGTTAGAGTAAGCCCTAGGAAAAGTTGAAGTAGACATTCCAAGTTTACAAACCTTAGGGTAAAATTAAAATGGCTCATCACTGAAGTCTATCTACTATGATGCCAGTTCCTGACTTTCCTCTCATCAGGGGTTTTGATGAAATTCGGCTGGTGATGGCATATAAATCCAGGAGCAGATGTAGCAGGCAACTTGGAGGACCAGAAAAAAATGTACATTCAGGGTTCAGCCCCACCACGTGCTCTGTGTCACAAGGAGAAGGTGATCCTCAACCATCTCTGCTCCTTGAAGCACTTTGGTTCCAAAAAGAGTTACCTCCATTTTACCCTTAGGTGTCTGAAAGGCACTTTCTCACTTTGCCAACTCTGGGCACACTGAATTCCTTAGAGCATAAATGAGCCAGATAGATATTAGTCATTTCCCTCATTATTTAACAGGGCTGGAAAGGCTTTCAGTAAGTTTGTAAGGTAACAGGATAGGAGTGGGGTGTTCAGCACAGCATGGCATGAACTGCATGCGTGGCCATGAACTGCAAAATACATTTTATCTTACTGTCACGTCTTGTGTGCATGCATATGCGGCAGGGCATGGAAGAAAAGAAAACAGATAGCCATTCGATAGGTTTACAATAACAAACCCATCTTGGTATTCCTCTTCGCTGATTTTCAGCTATCAAATTTCTTATCATCAGGTTCTGACAGCCATACCAACTGCAATTTCATGCAAATCTTGCATCAGTGTTTGGCAGGGTATACTTTTTTGGTATACTCTGCTGTGGTTAATCCCTGCATCTGAAATTCATTTCTTCCTCTTTTGCTTCCTGCAGGAAGGTGTTACAGAAACCCATCTTCTGTGAACACAGCCCTCATTAGAAATGTGATAAAACACTAGCAGAGAAAAGTTGCGCTCCAACTGATCTCCTCAGCCTGGTGATTGAGCTGAAGGAGGAAGTGGGAAGGTTGAGGACCATCAGGGAGTGTGAGAAGGAGATAGACTGGTGGGCCCACTCCCTGAGTGTAAGGGAACATGTTGGGGCCCCACATACACCAGAGGACCCCCTCCCCGCTTCTCACAAGGCGGTAGAAGGGGATCTCGGAG
>KZ507890.1:39881-54854 GCA_002844005.1 Limosa lapponica baueri | reverse complement strand
TTCAGAACTGGAACTTTGCTTCTGTCCATCTGTTCAGGCTCTGGGAAAATCAGAAAAAAGATCTGGTGCCTTTATTAAGCAAAATATGAACGTGGAGAAGCCCGTGTTTGTTACGTGAGCATCAGAGTCTCAATGTTTGCTCAAGTAATGAGGATAAATTTCACAGAAAGCCTTATACAAGATTTCAGACTAGCAACCCCAGCACATCCCTATCTAATGAGAAGTGAACAGAATGAAGGTGGTGATTTTTCAAGCCATGATTTTTCTGTCGTTCCACTCGGACATACCAACTGCAGTCCTGGGGCCAAAAACCTCCCTTCAAGATAGTAGAATCTTCCTATTTTCTTTCACCTGACTGCTGTCTTTACCACCATGGCCATTGCTGAATTCCTGTTCTGTTCGTAAGCATCACACTGTTTCTGTCCCCAGACCAAAGATATTATGATCTCTCTCTTGGCTGTGAGAGCACTCCCAAGCTTAACTTTTTGAAGTACATTAGATGACCCTTCACTATGAAATAGTTGAAAGTATAGGTTATTTGAAATATACTGCCTTACCCTTGTGCAGAAGGAGCAGTAGAATGCATTCTATCTTGCAAGATAGAAAGAATTCCCGGGAAAAGCATAGCGTATAGAAGGAAATGAAGGAAGTGATGCAATAACTGGCACTGCTTCCCCCTTGTTGCCAGGCCTTGCCCGTGGCCCAGCTCTCTGCGTGCTGTGGTGCAGATGACCTTTATTATATGGTGTGGGGAGGAAGAGGTCTTGACTCTGATATGATCTGTAATGGTCCACAGCCACCTCTCCTCTTCCGTTTGTGCCAATGCTGGCACTGAGTGTCATGAGAATAAGATACCCCCTGCTTCAGTTCCAGTGCAGGGACTTGTCTTCTGCCCCTCTGAAAATTTCAGTTCCAACTAAGCCCTTCCTTCACTTATTATTCAGCGTTTTTTAGCCCCTTCGTGCTCTGCAGTCGGAGCCGTGGGTTAATTAATCCCCTTGCAAAGAACTAGAGGGAGCCCTGGGGGCCGCCTGTCGCTGCCCGAACATGGGAAGTGAGAAGGGATGATGGGACGAGAGGAAGGCGCATTCCTCTTTTCCTGGCTCCTGGCCCGTGGGAGCTGTCTCCTCGTCCCGGAGCATCGCTGCGGCGGCGGGCCCGGGGGGGAGCGGGGGAAGGTGGGGGCCGCCCCCCGGGGCCGGCCGCGGGGCGGCGCGGCGGGCAGGCGCGGATGCCATGGCATGCTGCGCGGCGCGCTGTCCTGCCGGTGCTGCACATGCTCAGCAGAGAGCGGGGCGGCTCAGCCCCTGGCGGTGCTAGTGCGGGGAGCCCTGTGCCTCTCGGCGGGGGTCTGGGGGGGCGCCGAGGGCGGGAGGCGGCCGTGCCCCGGCGCGGGGGGCTCTGTGCATGGGGCTCGGCGCTCCCCGGGGGACGCTCGCCGGCCGGGTCTCCTCCAATATGTCCTGGGACCTCTGGAGCTGTCAGTGGGCAGACAAGGACACGGGCATCGGATTATCGTGACTGTACTAATGAAAGGGTTCAAGCTCGCCTGGTAAGCAGAGCGCTGGGGAAAGGGGGGCGATGCCATCACCCCCTTTCCCGAATCCTTCCTCCTTCCCAGCCCCGCCGCGCGCCGCAGCGGCGATCCCAGCGCTGCCGGCGGGGGGGTCGGGGGGAAGGGAGGCGGCGGGGCCGGCGGAGGAAAGGGATGCGCTCCGCTAAGTTGGCCGGTGCCTGCGCTGCAAAGCTCGGGCCACTGCAGCACCGCCGAGGGGACGCTGTGCGGGCTTGCCGGGGGGACACCGCCAGGCTGCGGTTGGGAGGGAGCCGCCGGGGAAGTCATCGGGGATAGATGCAACCATGGGCCGTTCCTGTCCGGGCATCTCTGCATCAGGACTGTGATGCCGTGAGCCTCCCTCTGGTCTGGCTGCATCTTCCTCCCTGCTGCCGCCACCCCTTCTCCTCCTCTTCCCAGCTTTCGCTATGGTTGTGCATGAATTTGCATCTGTGCATGAGCACACACATGGCACCCGCACACCTGACAGTCTGGACTCGGTATCTATTTGCATACAGAGCAAATAAGCACGTGCAGTTTTTTCTGAAGAAAGGTGGAGAAAATGTATTGAATCCTATGTGCGTGCAATGGCTTCTGCTCAACTTGTCCTTTAAATAGCCGCTTTTGGGGATGCACGTTATTGGCGTGTTTCTGTAACGATCTATTAGAGTTGGGAGGCGAGGGAACTGACAGTTTCCTGTAAGGTACCACAGTGCTCATTAATTCTTTGATCATTCCTGGGGGTTTTGGGGGAAAACTCTCTGGTTTTGGACAAGTGGGCAATGAACGAAAACATGTAGGTGAAAGTCAGTCAACAAAGCTGTGTGTGTATGTCTAAAATATTTGTCCGTAAATATTTTTGTTGGTCAAGTTTGTATTTTATATGGGTAGGTAAATATTTATGTATGTAATATACGTGGATGCAATTACATATATATGTAAAGTAGATCTAATATAAATGGGCCAACTAAGATTTATATAAAATCTGACATATATCAAAACTATTTTAAACCTCTTGTATGTCAAAAGTACTTAGTTGCAATAAGTAGTCTTTAAATTATTGTGATGAAATTTATTTAATCAGAACTTTATCGGATGGGAATAGTTCCATAGCTAATAGTGGAATGTGACTTTGTAATTTGGCTTGAAATTGCAAAGTGGATGACAAGAGCAGTGTGAAGGCCTGTTTCTTTTTCTTAATCCTTTTTCTCTGTAATGAAAAAGGAAGCAATCGTAGAAATAACAGCCTCTCTCTCAAGTGTGCTGGTTTGATTCAGTATGAATTTAGTGCTTTGAGATCCTTGTCTGTAAAGTGTGAGAAAACAGTGAAG
This sequence comes from Limosa lapponica baueri, assembly GCA_002844005.1. Taxonomy (NCBI): domain Eukaryota; kingdom Metazoa; phylum Chordata; class Aves; order Charadriiformes; family Scolopacidae; genus Limosa; species Limosa lapponica. The sequence goes on along the minus strand of KZ507890.1, from coordinate 51,968 downwards.
TTATTTTTTATTTGTTGTTTTATTTATTGTTGCTATTTTTTTTTCCATGTAAAAAATGAAAGCACTACAGCCCAGCACTAGGAAGCATCTTGTACTGGGCCCCAAGGGACGGACTAGAGCCAGGGATGACTCAATAGGTCATCTCTTTTCCTAATTTCTTTAATTTTGTCTTTTATTTCACTACACTGAGAGCCCTTGAAATTTTCCTCTCTGTGTGTATGGCCACGAGTAACATAGATTGTAAAAATGCTAATGCCATTAGCATTTGAAGATCTTAAACAATTTTTACTCTTTTTTTTTAATAATAATAAAAAAAGCCTAACTCTTGCACTGATTTGCTGCTTTACGTGGTCTGCAGTTGAGCTGATGAGTTGCATAATAGCTTAGTGTACTACCGGGAGAGCGAAGCATGTGTTATAAATGCCGTGATCGTGTGTATCTGCAGTAACATGGCACCCCCCCGCATTCCTTTCTGTACCTATCCGGGAGCAACACTGGACGTTTTTGTAATCGGAGCACTTTTGCATACTCAGCTCTATCACAGCATTTATAGCAATTAAGGTTGAAGTCAGTCTGTTGATTTTGTCAGACTTTGGAGCTAAGCAAGCGAGGCTGGTGGATTCAGGAGCTGGCTGGGGGACATAAGAAGATTACTCATGTGCTGGATGAAATGGTAGCGGTGTTTCAGTAGGTGACGCTCTTCCCTCTGAGTTTTCTCCGTCTTGGGCTCCTGGCAGGTCCTGGGGGCACTGTGCTGTCCTGGGTTCCTGGGTTCTGGTGGGGAGTGCAGTAAAGGTCCCCATCGGTTCCCCTGGCTCTCCTGGAAACGCTTGAAGAGTGCTAACCAAACGCTGCTCAGGCTACCTCTTCAGTATCCCCCCTTCATCTTCCTCTGAATCCCAAAGAGAAACGAGTCAAATACGCTGATTGCTTGCCTTATTTAATAAAAGCGTACAGCATTTAAATCTTTGCAATAGTTACTCTGTTTCCCCTCTAGGATGTTTACGAGCCGTTTTATTGTGCTGCAGTAGCCAGGAACAGAAGGGTGAGTTAAGGGTATTATTTCAAGTCCTGTTTCACTTAAGTGTTTGTCACTACTGCACTGATTGGCGTGGCTCTGGAGGAGCAAAGATCTAAGTGTAGAATACAGGGTTCTCTGCTTTTTGCTGTTTGCCAAACTTGGCTAGGGTACCTTAACGTGGGTTGTACAGCCTCCAATATTTGCAGTGAAATGGCTTTACAGCATTAGTATTTGTCTAAAGAAAAAAAAAAAGTTAAATGCGTGGCATACAAACGGATCCTTTGGTCCTTGCTGTGGAAGTGGTGATTCCAGTTCGGGGTGGCACTGCTGGGGTTAATGCAGATTTCCTTATGGAGCCGTTCTCAGAAAGACACATGATTTCTTTCTGTACCAGGAAGGGCAGTAGCACAGGGACAGAATGCTGTCAGCAGGAGCAATCCTCCCTGACCGTTAGGAAGAGCACTTGCTCTTGCCTGTTTTCAGACCACCCGTTCATTTCATGCTGTTAGACCGCACAAGATAACGTGATGCATTTTATCAGGGAACCTCTGGCCACCTCTGAGTCTCAGCGCAAGCTTGTTTTGGCACAAGACAACGTGCTGATCTCTAATACGATGTCATGCGTTTTTGCAGTACACCACCTAATTCTGCCCAAAATGATCTCATCACCATCTGGCATCATATCCCAGCATAGCTGTGTACCGTGGAGTCGTTAGGTGGTCATAGTACGCTGCAGTACAGCAGAATCCGGATGTATCACCGTCATGGCTTTATGACATCAAAATGTGACTGTACTGTATCATGATGCGAGGTCCTGCTGTACCAGTGCAGCATTATTCTGTTGTGGTACAGCATCCTGGTATCACAAACGATACTGCAGTCCCCTAGTAGGTTGTTACCACATGACAACAATTTGTCTCGTTGGGGCCTAGTGTCTCAGTTATATAGGTCATCTTCACGTCACAGCGTAATGTTTTAATATCATTGCATACGTCTTTATGTTGTATCAGGGTATTGCGAGAGAGAACTTTTGCTTCCAGTCGTACATCACCGTTATCTCATAGATCCTTAGGGACTAAATATAATGAGCCAGGCCTCGAGCTTTGAATTTCAGAAAACCAGAAACTACAACTGCAGGGCAGGCAGGCTTTCCCTCCCCTCAGATCTTGGGCACTGTCGCTTGCTGTTAGCGTTCTTCCTTGTGAGGAGTTTTGGGGAGCTCATAATCCAGTACAGATGGATACTCATTTGGATCTTTTAAGGAAAATGCGAATCAAATGACTGAAGAGTCTTGCAGGGACAAAAGCAAGCTGGTAGCTGAACTTCATGTCCCGTAAATGGGATACCGAACAAAACTCTGCTCATCTGATTTTCTTTCTTTTGTGGTTCCTTCTGCATTGCTTGTGCTGATTTGTTGATTGGAATGTTTCTGAGCCACAGAAACTGCTATATGGAACCTACAGAGAAAATAAGGGCCAAAGGCTCTACCTAAAAATAAATCTGTAATTCATTTTTCTGCAAGTGCCTGTGGGTGAGAAAAAAACTCTCAATGTTCCAACACCCTACTTATCTGAAGGAAGGATCTATTATATAGTTGTGGGGGTGGGATGGGAGCTAGGTAGGGTTACAGAACAGCAGAGCTAAATTTAGAAGTTGTTTGATGTCAGGGAGCAGCGAAGATGAACGTTAGGCAGTTTCAGTTATGCCTGCTGTAAGGCTGCGACTTCGGGAGCTCTTTGTATCTAGAGCAGGGTAACGAGACCTGCCCGTTCGGTCGATTTGTCGCAGTCTCAGGGCCACGAGTGTGTAAGAGGGGAGCGAGGGGTTCATAAGCTTATCGTTCTGTCCTTACAGTCTAGGATTGCGACTTCTTTGAAGTCTAAAATAACAGGTTAGTGAAAAAGGGACAGGAGGAACGTGTTCTGCCATCAGTTGTAGAGAACTAGTACTTTCTGTCATAGAGAAAGGTGACAGAGGTGGGCGTTAGGGATTCTTGTCCCCTTAATTATACAGCGAAACGATGAAGCTGTTTAAATGGCTTTCAATTTCATATTGATACTGCAGAGACTTAAAGAGCGGCTGTGTGCAGTGAAAATGAACTTTGGTGTGCAGTGAAAATGAACTTTGTTGCGTTGTAAATGAAAGATGCGTTTCCAAATCAATTCTTCCTCAATTTTTGGGAGAAGGCTGGCAAAATAGTTCCGTCGAAGTTACATAATTGCGCTGTTGTGCATATTGTGCTGTTCGACCTTCACATTGCAGGTTAAAATGTTATATTTCACTGTTCTTTTCTCTTCATCGATTTTTCTGCGTCTACATCTTTCTTCTTTGTGCTTTTTATTCGAAAGGAAGAAATAGGTGCTGCTAATCCTCTGCTAAAAACCATCAAAGATGACCCACATACATATAAATATGGTTCTAGCATTTTGGAAAGAAAAGGCTTTCGCTCATTATAAATTCTGCAAATGGATTTTAGGAATCGGAATGTTCCCGTGTGCTGTCAATGTGGTAGGAAGAGGAAACCATATTAATAGGTCGCTTGTCTCTCTCTGTGTCCAGAATATTCTGAACAATTGACTGAACTGCTGTCCATAAAATACAATTCTTCTCAATAGGAAGAAGCGTTATGATGTTGTGTAAGGTGACCTGAAGAACAACTTCGAGCAGTATCGGTAGATTTATTTTGTAAATGGTTTCATAGTACACGGGAGTGGTTAGCAGCAGGTTTTGTGCTAATTTATCTGGGCTTTTCAGTAGTGGGAAGTGATAGTAAGCAGTTAGGAGCCTAATCCAAGTGCCCTAATGTCAAGGAAAAATCTTGCACACAATTCACTTGGCCGGACTGTACCCGGAGTCACTAACTGAACCAGAAATAGAACCAAGATCGGCTCATTACCAGTTTTTGTCCCGGACTGCACACTGCCATGCTGAATGAATACCTTCAGTGGTAATATGGTATAAAGTACAAGTGAAGTGACTATTTTAGTAAAAAAAAATTACAAAATTACAGTGGAAGGAGACTATTTGAAGAAAAACTGACTGAGTCATTATGAAGCCCTTGATCTGAGATTTGGTTTGCTGTAGCTCTGTGTGATGATAGACTGGCAAAAGTACCCCTTTAGTGTTTTTTGTTTGCTATGTGGTGTGCTTTTGGCATGAACTTTTGATTTAAAATTGGATAATCACGTATCATTTTATTCTTTAATATGTATGTGCTTACTGAAACCTCTCTGAGGGCAACTAGTCAGAAGAGTTCTTTGACTTATGCCATGAAGATGCTGTGCTTTGCAGAGCTTGCTGCCAACACCCAGAATCTCTCCTTCAGATCTCTCCTTGGGCTGCAGATTATTTTGGCTAATTGAATCCTAATCATTTGGTCTGTTCTAAAATTGCCTTTTCTTCTTATCAGATGGTAAAATCACCTTGCTCTCTCTCTCTGGTCCTTCAGCAGCCTCACAAATGTCAAGTGAAGGGCAAACTGCTTGGAACCATTCTGGAATTCTGCAGCCGTTGCATGCTTAGGGCCTTGAGATGAACGAGGCTGCACGAGGCTCCTCCAGAGATTCTTCTCCTCACGTACTCAGGAGGAAAAAGCTTAGAAAGAGGCAAATTCAGTCATGAAGAGGCTGTAGATAAAATTTCGCAGATACCATTTTTCTTTCTCAAAGCTAAAGTGTGGAGCTGAGACTGCTGTGTGCTGACTGCTTGGTCCCTTCAAATGAGAAGCAAGGGCCTGACTGTCATGAGAGGCCAGTTTTATGCCTGAATCTGTCATTGACCAGTTGTATCATGATCTTCTTGCCTATGCCCCAGTTTCCTTGTCTGCAAAATGAGGCATGCCATTCGTCTCTTCCTGCTCCCCTGTGCTCCCTCTCACTGAAGCAGTTTGATATTTACACATGACAAGTGCTGGAAGGGGCAAGTTGAACAGTGTTCCGCAATTGGTGAGTTTGTGATTCATCCCAAGTGTGTTAATAGTTCTGTTGAACTAAATGGAAACACTCACATACTTTAAATTTCTGCTTGATCAGGGCTACTGGGCTCAGCAAGTGGGCATGTTCAAGGTCTGAAAGAGCTAAATGTTGCCATCAAAGCTCTTGTGGCACATTATGCAAGAATCACTGTGTCCTGGTCAAGATCTCTTTTGTTTAATCACATTTGCCAAGTGAAATTCCCCTTGGGAACAGGACTCTTCTTCCCCTCTACTCTAAATTAGTTAGTGGTATTCCTTTGGTTGATTAAGCAGCCGCTGTGTTTATGTTTGAATCCTCCCTTGCATGCCTCTGATTTCAGTCCTGGTTAGAAAGTGCATCTTAATGGCAGGCTGCCATTATTATTATAATTGCTACTTATTATGAATGGTAACTGTTAATTTCAGTATTTTGAGTTTGGTGAAAGTAAATTATATAAATTGAGATATAATAGCAATAATAGTATCCAAATATAAAATATCCAAGTTCAAGAAATGGAGAGACCAAAACAAATGCAGCACATACATCAGTAGCTTTTTTTTTCCTTCTGTAACTTCTGTATACTCTTGCAAGGCCACATGCTGAATACAAGATGGTAGAATGTTCTTTGGGCTTCTCCTTAACTGAAGTGTTCCATTTGGCCAGCTTTAGGTCTGTGCTGTTGATTATGCTTTACATTTTCCAGTGGTTTATTCTCTGTAACAGTTTTTCCTGGACAGAATGGTCTCTGCGGCTCTCTGTGGTCACAGCCAAGTGGCCTGGGGGTAGATGCTGTGCTTTTTTTCAACTAACACATGATGTAAAATGTGCCATTCTCATTTGACAGTGTCACAGCCACTCCATGCATGTGGCAAAGGAGCAGAGAAGGAAGAATTTGTTTGTTTGGTTTTGGTTGGTTGGTTCTTTTTTTTGGTGGGAGGGTGAGATATATATTTGGGTTATATGTTTTGAATCATTTTCAAACCACTTGGAATACCAGGTTTGGAAGAATGTGGCTGGACCACACCTAATTTCAGGCTGTAGAACTGAAGAAGAAAAATGGAGGAGAAAATGAGTTCAATGAAAAAGACTTGGGGGGTGGAGGGGGTATATATTCAGGAGTAGCAAAGATATGGTAACAGAAAATAATGTCCGTATGTGCATATAATATAAGGCACCAAATTAGCTGGGGGGTGGAGAAGAATGACTTGTTTATCTTTAGTGTAAGAACAACTGTCTTTAACTAGAATCATTCCTTTAATGAAATACTGAGCAAACAAGCCTGGGTTTAAATGACAGGAGGAAGAGATGGCACGGTCTGAGGATTCCAGAGAAATCATTTGCAAGGTCTCATCCCTTGTGTAGTGATGACACATGAAGTGCTGTGAATTAAAAGGTTTGGACTGGAGGCAGAGGCATTTTAGAAAGCTGGTGGAAACCTAGAGGTGTAATTTTGGTGTATTTCTGACCCTGTAGGAATAGAAATAAAGCAGCTACAGAGGTCTGAAAGAAGTACCCTCTGCTCATGAGGAGATCGGGTTGTCACTGTGCAGCCCTCAAAACTGGAATTTATTTTTTTCAGAGCTGTCAACTATTAAGAAGTGGTGTATTCTGTGGTATTCTTCAATCTGATGTATGTTTTAGGAAAAAGGTTTGGGAGGTGAACTGTTGCTTAGCTCGAGGCCATGAAAGAAGGTGTGTGTCCAGGGGTAGGAGCTTAGAGAATCTGAGCAATATTCAGTGGCTGGTTCAAGGCAGTAAAACTACATCATTGCTTCAAATGCCTCTTAAGTTATTTTTCCAACAGGAAGAAAAGGTTCCCCATTGATTTTTCTGAGTTTCTATTTCAAAGGCAGGTGATAGCACAACTGATTTTGGAAATGGATCCATTTCTAAGATTGTGTTTTACGGTGAGAGAGGCTCTTATAAGAAGGGCCTTGCTGTGCTAGCAGATTTTCATGCACATCTCCAGAGATGGTTTGTGTCCAGAAGAGCTTATATCCTAAATAGTCGAGATGGACAAAAGGTAGGAGAAGGGAAGTGGTATTAGCCTCAATTTGCAGATGAAGCACACAAAGATTAAAGGTTTTTTTACTTTTAACGTGTTTATTAATAGAGGTGTACTAGAAAACTTTCCCTACTGGAAGCTTGGCTTAAGTGAGCAAAAAATTGCTATAGCTCAAACCAGTTCTTTAAAGAGAGCAAACTATATTGAGGTAAGAGCTAGCATCAGTAATGCAAACCGGCCAGCCGTATCCCCTTCTCATAGGTGAGTTGTCCAAAGCCACAAGCTGAATCCATAAAATTGCCCCAAAGCAACCTATGTCTTGCTCACATTTGGAAACACCATAATTGTCGTAAGGACATTTGTTCTTTCAAGGATCACAGCCCAGATTAAGAACTTCAGATGATTTAGATGTTGCTTTGTAAGATTTCCCACATAAAACTCAAAATCATATGGATGTGTTTCACTTGGAGGTTTTGGGCACAAAAATAGAGCAAGTCAAAACAATTCTCTAAATTGTAATGCTCGAACAGCTGTAACACCAACCAAATGCAAACCTTTAGAGTCTTGCATTGCCAGCAAACAGCAGTAACCGAGAAGTTGTTGGACTGGGCTGCTGCCTATTAGGAAAATGATGGAAAGGAGAACTAGAGACAGAAAAAAACCCGATGGAATTGAGGCATTGATCCATGCTCCTCCAATGTGGGACAGTTCCCTGCTTTGTCTTTATTGATGGTTACCTAATGCTGTTTATAAACATGGCAAGTGAATGCCTTTATATCACTTTCTCATGCTCTTGCCTGCAGCCTAGTTTTTTCCCTCAACTTGATATAATCGCATTGCTCGTTGTTATAAAACCTTTTAGTACGGCTTCTCTTTCTCTTTGGTATTTACATTCTTCAAATATTTGTTGACCATTTCACTTTGTTTATCCTTCCAGTTTCTTTTCATAAATGAGCCTCATGAATATTGTGATGTTTTTGTTGCTTTCCTTTGAACTTACTGCTGTATAAGAATATCTTTCTGGTTCTATGGCACCCTTATAATGAAGTTCCTGGTAGAGATTAACAGATCATACAGAGCAAATATTTCATTAGCTTCCATGAGATATGATTGATCAGACTTTGCAGCTCTGAATCACATTAGTCTTTCCTGCTCCTCTGTCATGTTGCAAGAACATGTCTTAATTTGCTTTGTGCTCTTCCCCTGCGTGCTGTCGAGCTGCGTTGCTTTCTTGCTTTCTCAATTCTTTGAATTGCTGGATGGGACTTTCTGTTTTCTCCGTTATACCTGCTTGGAGTAGGTACAAAATCAAGGACAGTGGTAGGATAGTGTTCTGGTGTTCTTCATGCTTTGCCCAGAAGAGAATCAGCCACAGTCTCTGTTTATTTTTCTTGAGACAGGTTTTTGTATGTGTGTTTGTATACACTTTCAATATGAGTCACATTGTTACCTTCTGCATTTTATAACCTCTCTGCAGAAGGTGGCCTTTCAAAGAGTTTATATTTGGAAATACCCATGTGTTGAAGACAAATATTTCCCCTCTTGCTGGCGGCGCTGCATGCTGTTGTATCGGGGAAGTAGATGGTTTGTGTTGTGTCTGATAGGGTTTAGAGAAGGGTGCCTAGTCCCTCTAGCTCAGCAACGTGAAGAGTCGGTATGTAGAAATGACAAAGTAGTCAGAGAAGAATGCTTTGTGGGAGTAAGAAAGTTGAATTTTGAGGTAATTGGGTCCATGCTGACTGCTCTGCTCCTTTGTCGTCACAGAAGTACTCCCTGGTGGTTTTTATAGTGGGGAGTACAGGGATATTTAATAAAGCTCTGCTAAAGTGCCCCTGCAAAAATATTTGGGGTGCCAGGGATGTGCAACAACATGGAGAAGCCGTACCAGGACAGTAGAATAGGAAGGTAAGAGCAGGAGAAGAAGAGAAGTCCTGAAATTTCCTAGCTGTCATCAGTGACTGGAGTGAGGAGCAGCCAGGGTTAACTGAGCTCTAGTGATGTGGGCTACAGGGCATTCTTAAAGAGACAGTGGGTGCTTTTCTTTCCAGTGGGCAGCAGCCAGTTCAGATGCCAGAGCTGGGTAGCAAGTTGCAAAGAAGGCTTTGTTTCAGCCATGCCAAGCTGTTATCGGAGCGGGGAATCTTTTTGTCAACTACTTTTGAGAGCATAAAATGCATCGGAGCAGTAAGATTCTTGAATGGTTTAATGATCTCTCCCCCAGCAGAATTGCTTCTGTCTGCAGTTTAAATGGTGATTTCAGACTCGGAGAGCAGAGGAGCAGGGAAGACACGCAGCTGCGCCCCGGGAAATGCGATGTGGTAACAGGTGGCGATGCAATCATTTAGCTCTTCATTTTTCATCTCCCAGGCAGGCAGGAGGACTCCTTCCTGTGGATGCAGGTTCCTTTGTGTTTGTGCGTGCGTTGTGAGGTCAGGCAGTTCCTCAGGAAAAAGGATGCCCTGACGCAGTGCAGGGCTGGGACGGAGATACGGAGGGTTTGACTGAGAAATCTTAAGTCGGGGTGGAAGGGATGAGGGTGTGGGGGGCGAAGCTGAGCAAGGCTCTTATGGAGCAGTGTTCTGTCTTCAATGGGAGTAGAGGCTGGACTGAATAGCTGTTCAGTGTTGTTGGTGATTTTCTGGGTGAGCCCAGCAGAAGGTTGCAGGAATCTGAGACCATCCTGGAAGAAAGGGTCAAGCAAGGTTAAGAAAGTCAATCAGTGAGAGCGGGGAGGAATCTAATGTGTGTGAGTGGGTACTGGGATTCAAAATCAGATTCAAAATCAGGAGTCTGAAGATAGAGATTGGGCTAGTGCTTTGGGGGAAAGCTTTAGGATGTTGATTTTGGTTGGGATAAACAGATGGGAATGGTCTGGAGAAATGTAGAAGCTGCTTTAACTGTAACTGTGTTACATGACAGAAGCGCGCACTGCATCAGCCAGTGCTAAAGAAAGAGATCGAACCCTTTTAATGCCCTTTTCCTCTTCCTCCTCTTCATAAACCTGCTCACAGGTCTGAGCTGTTCCAGGAGCGGAGGGGTGGTGGTGATGGAGGGGATTGAAGGAGTGGGGCATGTCTGTACCAGGAGACTGGGTGTAGCCCAGCCCCTGGCACAGAACAGCCGATGTGCCTTTTGCTCTCTCCAATGGCAGCTATTGAAGCTTTATCCAGATGTCAGGGAATTCTGTCTTTGTGCTGAGCTTGCATAGGAACAGCATATATGAGGGTTGGTGCACAATTACTGGGAGTGGAGGGGGATGTGGCTTCCTCTGATTCAGAGTGGTATCCAAAGAACATAATTTGTTAGTGTTTGTTTTGAGGTGAAATTTTGCTGCTGCTTGTCCCCTGGTGGCTACCTTCACAATGTAACTGAAAGTAAAATATTTAACTCTGTCCTGAAGGGATAAGAAAAGAAGGATACATAGATAATGGAAGCAGTACTGTAATGATTCCACAGGGACCTGTAATGAATGGGTGATCTCCTGTCTCTGTTGTTATTTTTCTTTGTGTGCGTATGATAGTCTTCCCCTGGTCAACCTGTTTTGCTTTTCTTTTCATCCTCTTTTAACTTGGGCACTGACCTTGCAGCAGTGCAGGGGTGCACTCAGACCCTGGTGGTAGAAGGCGGCTCCCTTCATTGCAGCAGGGTTTGAAATCCGTGCAGCCTCTCCTCTTCATCCCTTTCACCGCATGGTTGAATCCTTGCACTGTAAGCTCCTCAGGGTGTGGGCCCTGTCTGTCTGCAAGCTGCCCAGCCCTCAGCACGCTGCTATAAAACAAATAAATACAGAAGTTAATTTTATTAGTGCTTGATCTCAGAGACGTCTGTTAGCATTATTGATGTGCTTGTTAATCTTCATTTTCGAGTACACTGCCTGCTGTATGCATTATCTGTCAGTGCAGCGCAACTGCTTTCTGGAGTAAAATATGCACCAGCTTATCACCAGTGCACCAGAACAGAACATACAATGGTTTCACAGGAAGAAAGAGATAGATATAGTATCAAGTGGAAGTTGGCAGGGGACTTAAGGATATGTAAGTATCTTTGTAATACATGGTTAGAAATTCAAGACAGACTTTGTGAGAGATCGGCTCAGCCAGCCTCTTCCACTGCATCACCAGGTGGTTTCCAGGCTGGGAACTGTTACCTGTCCGTATTCCATGGTGCATTTGCTTTGTGCTCTCCGTTTATGCTGACCAGGATGCAATGGCTACCCATGTTGGGATGTGATTCTGTCTGTCAACCTACGGGGCAGAGTTGGGCCTACAAAGATCGACTGGTTTCCCTTGTGCTATCCTTCCTCCTCGTTTTCAGAGATCACATTGAATTAAAGAGGGCTAAAACTGCCTTAAATATCCTTATGGATAATACTGTTTACTGTAGGGATCTTGGGCAGTTCCACATGTGATACCAGTGGTTGCTGAAGAAACAGTCTAGGAAGATACTGGCATGCTAAAAATGTTTGTCCTGTGTGATGTAGGCTCCAGCTTCACTCAGACACTTGGTGATGCTGAGCCTGACCCTCCGCTGCCTCTTTCCTAGCGTCATTTCACCTTTCCTGCTTTTGGCTTTCCACGAGCTGATTGTTTGAGCATGGTGTTGAGGACAACAGGTAGGACTCTGTTTCCTAGGTGAGGTGGGATCTGCTAGTTGTGAATGTCTTTAATTCTGTGTGGTTTCTTTTGTGCAATTAAGGAGAGCTAATTAGCTCCTTTTAGTGCAGTCTCCTTGCAGAGGTAGCTGACCTCTTGTTAATCCTGGATTAAGTTCTTACTAAGAACTGGCTCTTTGTGTGTCCCAGTTAAGATGTTGACACTTTGTTCTCTCTCTCCTTGTTCTCCTCCTCCCCCTCTTCCTCCCCATGCCTTTGAGCACATGATTGCCTGCCTCCTCCATCCCCCACTACTGTAGGAATCCGTGTGCTCTTAGCAGCCACTGTATCTTGCTCCGTGAAAATGCCATTGTCATTTCAGAGTACTCAAAAGATTTTTCCTTGATCCTGTACCTGTCTAGGAGCCCATTTTCTGCAAGGGAGAAGGAAGATGGGAGAAGGGCAATGCTCCTTAATGCTTAATAGGGTGAGAATACTGTGGGGTTTGAAGAGTAGC
>KZ507889.1:23206-41360 GCA_002844005.1 Limosa lapponica baueri | reverse complement strand
TTCCATGACTGACTTTCACTTCAGTGGTAGAAGATTGTTTCTCTTTCATTGTTGGTGCTAACAGGCTTCTCAAAAACTGTATATTCTTTATATTTTGGAAAAAAATACGTATTCATAAGAGTTTTTAGGGCCATCGTCTATTAAATGGCTGGGTGTGTTTCAGAAGTCTTTACCCAGAAAAATAGGTTAATTCTCTGCAGCAGATGTGAAGGAATTTAAGACAGGTGACTTCAGCTTAAAGGATTATTTTTAATTGAATGTATGTTTTGAGATTGCATTGGTTGCCCTTTGCTTTTGGATTGGTTGCCCATGATCAGTTGCCCTTTGCTTTTATAAACTTTCAGTGTTAAGAGTATGTTAACTTTGATACAGCTTGGATTAGACTGTTATATATCTTTGCTAATACTCTTTCCCATCTTCCTCCTCTTCCTTTCCCAGTTGCATCCTGAGTTCTCTTTTGGAAATCTAATTAATATATAATGTCCTACACCTCTGATCTAGAACACATCTTTTTATTTCAATGTGGCTTATCAATGGGTTGAAGATGAGTGCTGGATATAGTAATTATTTCTTTCGTTGATGATCTCTGATTTGGCTAGGTCTGCATGTATGCACTATATTAGCCAATTTATAGCTGTAACACATCAAAGTATGGTTTATTTCTTGTAATGATTTATTTCAATGAAAAAGTAGGTCTGTTGTAATCGTTCCAAAAGTGCTTATTAATATGCTTGCTGGGGATGTTTTTTCTCCTTGCATACAGGCATTGTAAAATACCTTTATTTAGTAGGAAATAAGAAATCTGTTGTGACTTGTTATTTCTCTAGCAAAAAATGTTTTACATTGATAAAGAGTAACTAAAAATACCAGTCTCTCTTGAAATATGTGATCTAAAGTAAATGAGGGTTTCTTACAGCCTAAACTGTCATTAGAAAATCATGTAAGCAAACACTTTAGTGCTGGGCATGGTAAAATAAGGACCATTTATCTAAATGTGGTACATGTAGAATGTGTTTTTAACATTGGCTTAGCTTTCCTTGTGAATATTGGGAGCATTCTCCTGTCTGACACCAACATGCAGGGTGGAAAAGTAGCTGCCTTGATAACAGTTTGTGTGTTGCCTTTTGAATCCCTTTCTTAGTGCTCAGTCAGTTGGCCTTATTTTTTTCCTGTGTCTCTTTGGTCACATAGCAGTAGCATTTGAGACAGTTTACAGGGTACTGTAAATCAGTAAGACTGAAACAAATCAAACCCCTGTGCTTCCATCTTGCTGTGTTACCAGTCGATGTCGGTGTGTACCTACTGACTCTTCAGTTGGCTGATTTGCATGGGTGAGGCTGGGCTTAAACAGTTGCTACTCTGCAGTTGATTCTGATGGATAACTTAGCACGGAATTTTTAAATTCAATAAATATAACTAAATTTGGACTCCTGACAAGCTTCAGTAAACTTGTGAGACATTGAGACAAATTAAATGTCAGGTTATTTTAAGATTTGCTTTCATAATACTATGAAGTGCAGGCTCTATGAGAAAGGGCAACGAAGGCAGGATTGTTACAGTGTGTTTTATTTCAGTAGTATGGGAAGTTAATATAGTTTTGACTGATACTTAATCAACAGAAAAATTTCTCATGCAGGACTGAAATTATATTTAAGAGCTAATTATGTGACCTATTTTCTTTTGAGAGATGTATTTCTTAACAAATGCATGGGGTTTTCTTTGTATCTTTCAGATGCTGTGCCACTTTTTCTGAGACTGCTGCATTCACCTCATCAAAATGTTTGTGAGCAAGCTGTGTGGGCCTTAGGAAATATCATAGGTTTGTGTTATTCCTGCCACTAAAAACTTTTAAGTTCCTTTTGGTAATGAGTGAATAAACTAGGTAGTATTGTGTGTGTTAGGATTTGGAGATGTTCAACAGGCAGCTGTTAAACTAGCAATTACCCGGTTCTTAACTTACTCCTGTTTTCTCTGCTGTGTATGGATGGTGTGCACCCAAACCCACATACCTGCATACACACTTTCATTCCAGGTACAGGAAAAGGAATTACTGGCAAACAGACGTGCAGATTGTTAAAATAAGAACTGTTTTGCATTGGGTTCTAGACTTTGAACTGAACTTACGTACACTGTGTTGAATTCCAGATAAGTTGTGATCACTTGAGCTTTCATTTGATTTCTCCTTTTCTTGTGCAAGCATTAGCTTTGTGGTTTAGAGCCCTGACTATGTCTGTAGTGCTTGAGGACTAGTACTGGCTCTGACATAATGAGATTTCTGTGATCTGATATTTTAGAAATGCCTGGTCCTTCTTAAGAAGCAAACCAACAAAATGCACATTTTTGTAACTGCCTGAAGCTGTTGGTGTGTGTGCAGTACAAGTCAGACCCTGCTTTTGAGACACCTGTAGTGATATCTGGGCAGTGACGAGAATGTGATTGTCTTTCAGACATGAAGATGAAAAAGTCTGTTTTCAGGCAATTTTGTACTACTCTTGAGATGTTTTAGTATTGATTATAGATTTTCTGAAGGGATTTTCAGGAATACATTGGGCCATCAACTGTTCCTGGTGGTTTGGCATTGTCTACTACCCCTTTTCTTGTGCCCACCACCCCTCCAGCCTGTACATCTGCTATAAATCACCAGACACTTTTCTGTTAAGAATTTAGCTGTTTTTAATGAGTAGTTCCAAATGAAGTAATTAGGCGGGTAGCCACAGGTCCTACTAAAGCTTTATATAAGTGTCTTTATGACAGATATATATGTGTCTCTATGTTTATATGCATCTTTCCAAGCCCCATAGTCTTTAATTTGTATGCATTTTAAATAACTGAAGTATAAAGTGTATAGAAGTTAGACTTTTTTTGTGAATGGCACGGGATGATCTTTGTCTTCATTAATCTTTGTCTTAACCAGGTGATGGACCCCAGTGTAGAGATTACGTTATTAGTCTTGGAGTAGTGAAACCACTGCTGTCCTTCATCAGCCCATCTATTCCCATAACTTTCTTAAGAAATGTTACTTGGGTCATGGTCAACTTGTGCCGTCACAAAGATCCTCCTCCGCCGATGGAAACCATTCAGGAGGTGACTGAATGAACTCACTGTTCAGTGTAACTAAACTAAGTTGAGTATCTGTCTGCCTTAAAAATAACTCAGGTATTTCTTTTCCTTATTAGATCCTTCCAGCGCTCTGTGTTTTAATTCACCACACAGATGTAAATGTAAGTAACACCCTCTAGAGCCAGTTTCGTGTTCTGGTATAGATTTGCAGCTGAAGTGTGAAGCTTGTCATAATTAATGTTTTTCCTTAAAAGAAACATTTTAAAAATCTGTGATTTTCATTATGGCAAACTTATTTTGATATCTCTAACTGCTTATTTGAAGTACCAGTTATGATTTTTACCTGGTATTTCTCTGTATCTTTGCAAGTCCCTATTTGCATGTTCTTTCCCTACACTTAAAAATAAATGCAGTTTCAATTGTTTTGCTGTGAACATTCATTTGCAGATAAATACAGGGTTTTTTTGACTAGCACTTAAGTTTGAGATTGTAACAAAAATAGGGTAAATGAAAGAAAACTTAGTGTCTGCTGCATATATAAAATGTTAGCTTTAGGTGTAACTTGAGGTGTTAAATATGAACATTATTTTAATAGTGAGGAACATGAGTGAGACTACTGAAATTACGAAATAGGTCAGTTTTTTGCCAAAACATGTCAGAATTGTTTAAGATTAATTCTTTGCTTCCTAGTGAAGTTGTAGCTCAGTTGTCTAAACAAATGGCAACAGTGTTTTACCAAAATAAGTTTAAAAATATTAACTACAGTTTGCACAGTAATTATAATATTTAAATTCTTGTATATAAGTAGGAGAAATTAAGCTTATTTGAATTCCTTGAAATGGCTGTATTTGAATTAGTCAGGAGTTGTCAGCTGAAACAATGCTCACTCACGTTTTTTTGTAAGCTGTCACTTGAAATGTTCAGTTTTACTGCTATTTAAATTGGCTTTTCTGTGTGTGAATACACACGGTTGCACGCACACAGAGGAAATTCAGTCTTAAGTGCTGCTGCACCAGATTAAGAAAAGTTTTAACTTTTTTTTTAATTTTGTGGGGGAATATCAAGAAAAAAATAACTTGATGCCGTATGAGGCACAGCGCAGTGGCTTGAGAGTGCTTAATAATGTCCATAGTTTAATATTTGCTAGGGCTTTATCATCCTTCTAGGGCTGAGTCTTTCATATCTCACATTGTGCACCAGTACCTCATGAAAAGAGCAGATATAATTGAGTTACTTTAATTATATCTTCAGAACTTAAGTTGTAGTTAGCAGTTTAGCTGGGTTTTTTTGTTGTTTCATCTGTCTGTATTCTTTGGAGCTAGAACAGATTGAACAACAGTTGTGTTTCAGACTTCTGTGGAGTGGAATGTATGAAGTTTGTAAAAGAAGGTGGGGTTTTTCTGTATTGCATCAATTCTGGCTTCACAGTGATAATTGTTTTATATTTTGATTTATTTTATTGTAAGACTTGTGATGCTTCTGTACTAATTAAAAATACCTGTTTTTACTGTTAGATATTGGTAGATACGGTCTGGGCACTCTCATATCTAACGGATGCTGGCAATGAACAGATCCAGATGGTGATAGACTCTGGAATAGTCCCTCATTTGGTTCCTCTTCTCAGTCATCAAGAAGTTAAAGTGCAAGTAAGTTTGGATAACATTTCCTTCATGTTGCTCAAAATGTAATACTAGAGAAACTAGCTGGTTTCTTTTTATAGTTCATGTTGAAGTTGAAGCAATACTTTTACCTGTGTGATACAGCATTTGCATAAAAGCTTTTGCTTTTTTAACTGTTATTGTTTGCAAGTATGTGTCAGAATGTCGTCAACTAGAAAAACCTTTAAAAGAGCTTTACAGAAAGTGTTTTGTTTCAGACTGCTGCGCTGAGAGCTGTAGGAAACATTGTCACTGGTACCGATGAACAGACGCAGGTAGTTCTGAATTGTGAAGCTCTTTCACATTTTCCAGCACTTCTGACACATCCCAAAGAAAAAATTAATAAGGTGAGTAACTGCAGAGATTGCACCTGATTGATAACTTCTTTGTGTTTGGGATAGCTGGTTTGGATTCCACATAATGTAGTGTGGTAGAGATTTGAGTAATTGACTACTTCACCAGTTTATGGCAAGAGCAGGCAAGGTGCTGATATTTTTCTTTGAGTTAACATCTGTAGGAAAATCTCTAAGGAGCTGCAAACTTGTACTTGATGGGAATGTTGTTTCCTGATTCTTCTAATTGAATTTTTATGAAATTAAAGCTTTATCTTAGAATTCTGGCTGTTGACTTAAAAGTTAGAGTTCTTGATGTGTGAAATGTCACTTTAATTAAACTGACTCTCTTGGAAGTGATGAAATAGAGATAATTGGATGTGCTGTTGAATGAGTGTGTGTGATAAACGGAATTTAAATCAAGTGGGGTGGGGTGTGGGGAGTGTGTGTGTGTGTGCATGTATAGAAGAGGCTTCAAATGGGGGCACTGACAATGCAGTGCTGATTCCGGAGTGCATCTGAGGCATGTTGTTAAATTCTGGGGTGCCACATTGCAACATTGCCGATGATTAAAGCCCAAAAGAAGCCCACCAAGAGAAGCCTGGGCATCCTAAATCTCTAACAGGTTCATTAATGAAAGTGATCCTGTGATCTGATCTGAGAGACTCAGTTCAATGAAACGTGAGAATTTCTGAATCTCATGTTGAGAGAAATACTTGTCTAAAAAGTTGTCATGCCAGATAAGCTGCGAGGATAAGAGAATTGACAAGGAGTGATGGAGGGTTTCTAAGAAGGGAGAAACTCATCAGCTGTAAGATTAAAAAAAGGTGATACTCTGAATACACTTAATTTTATGTGAAACTGTTTGTTATTTCTTGACAAAAGTATAGATTCCCGCTTAAGGGATGTGGGGGGGCTCTCAATCCTTGTTTAACATCAGAATCATAGAATTGCCTAGGTTGGAAGGGACCTTTCAGATCACCTAGTCTAACTGTCAGCACTGACAAAAGCCATCACTAAACCGTATCTTTAAGCACTATGTCCACCTGTCTTTTGGCGTAGTTCAAAATTTTGACTGTCAACACTGGGAGGGCACATGGGGGGAAAGATCTCTTCTTACACACTTTCCTAGGCACCTGCTGTTGATTATTGCTGGAAGAAGACAGTCCTAGGTTTATGGACAGAATGCTCATAAAGGGTCATAAACTTTACAGTATTCTTGAAAAGCAAGCATTGAAGTAATAGGTGTCGCATTTTCTTGATGATTGATGCCAAGAGAAACATTATGAAGCAGATAAAGAACATACTGTCTCCTACCACTCGTGTCTGGAAAACTTGATGCTGTAACGCATTTTGGAGCTTGTCTGACCATCAGCTGAAAAGTGCTATAGCATTAACTCTCAGTAATGGAATCAATTATGAGTGTTCATTTGTAGCCTTTTTTTTTTTGTAGCTTTTTTTTCATTTGTAGCTTTTTTTGTCTCCAAATAGTTCTGTGTTTTAGTCTGTGGGTTTGGAGTATTTGGTTGTAACTTGGTAACAATGAAAGACTGAAGGGTCTTGTGGAGTCTCCTAAGGTGAGACTGTCCACTTTGTTACCTGTACATTTAGTCAACTTACTAGAAATTCAGCTATGTACAATCAAACTGATACAATACTTGATTGTATTTAAGGTTGACTATTTTATGAATTGCAGATCTAAAAATGTGAATCTATAAAATCTTGCCGGAGTGGACATAAAATACAGTATAGAAGACTATCTGAATTAATAATTTCTCATGTCCTTTTATTTTGCAGGAAGCAGTGTGGTTCCTATCTAACATCACTGCAGGAAATCAGCAGCAAGTTCAGGCAGTAATAGATGCAAACCTTGTTCCAATGATAATACATCTTCTAGATAAGGTTAGATAACGAGAAGGATTTAATGGTTTGTTTCCTTAATTGGGGAAAGTGACATTGAATTCTTTGCTTCATGTTTTACATCATACTGTAAACATGGGGAGCAGGGGTAAACTGTGTTGGGCATTTTTCATCTGTTGCAAGATAAAATACATTACTGTTGATATTCTTATGTGAAGTGCTGTAAGATGATGAGTGCCAGATGTGTTGAGGAAAGAAAGCAGATCAGGGGAAGCTCCTTCTAAATCTCATTTAAATTCTTTTTCTCACTTTGTAAACAAAGATACAGTGTCTTACGTCAGTGTAGAGGCTGGGGCTAAGATTCAAGAAACACTTGTCTCTTCCCCAAAGCAACATATAGCTGTTTGCAAATACTTCTGTTGACTGCTAGTTTATTGATGACTGAGAAAAGAGTTGGCTGCCGTTCTCTTTCAATGTAGTAAGCAGACTTGTCTTGGCCAGCTTCAGAGGCAGACACAGTTACAGTGTGTACAGTGGTTTATCAAAATTGACACTTGCTGCTTATCTCTCACTGTAATATATGACAGCTGTTGATAAGGAATGTGAGGGAGTGGAGTACTACAGTTTTTATTTACTTTGCAAACAAATTTCTTTTCCTCTGGAAGGTCGATTTAAAAACATGGTTGCAGGGAGAGGATGAGCGTTCTGAGTAGACTCAAACATCTACAGTGTTTGCTAGTTACTTTCCCTACTTACTGAAAACTGATATTGTGATACAATGCGGAGTGGACTGTAACAAATACAAACTTTTACTGTAACACCACATAAAATAAAAATTGGAATGATTATTTCTATTTCTGGTTTTATTTTAGGGTGACTTTGGTACTCAGAAAGAAGCTGCTTGGGCAATAAGCAACTTAACAATCAGCGGAAGAAAAGACCAAGTGAGTCAAACCTTAACAAAAGGTGCATTCGAGAGAGTACATCAGCCGATTGGTTTAGACTTCTTCTGTGCCGGGATTATCAATGTCTGGATTCCTCCCCTGCTCAGTAACTCTTCCATAAGGGATTTGAGAGTGAACTTTAGTTGTTGTTTCTGAGTGATCTGAGATTAGGAGCATCGGTGGAGACTTGGATGGAAGCTCTTCTGTTAGGATGGTCTAGTAGCTATGAATGACTGTGTTCAAGCTCTGATGAGATTCTTGGTCATTTGACATCTGTCTTTCTACTTTATATCTCTTATGATTAAGAGTGTGATAATTATAACATCGGTAGCCATTCAGTAGAAATATACTGGTTTCTTGTAAGCCCAGAGTATTAAATTTGTGGTAGTGTTGGGGTGGTGGCATCATTCTTCAAAGATGAGGTTGAAACTCTTCATCTAACATTGGAAAAAAATCACAGTATCTGCTACTTGTGTGTTCTAGACTTGAAGTATTTATAACATAATTCATAAATGTTACCTTTTTATGCTCTAAAACAAGTATTTCTGAAAGTGACTGCTACAGAATACTCTTAACCTTGTTAGGTAACTTTGAGCACTTGGTCTTTGTTAAACTTGTTTGCATGTGTGCTTGTGGGGCATCGTTTGCTTCTGCCATGCTCCTCATTTAACTATTTGGTTTTTTTCCCCTTAGGTGGCATACTTAATTCAACAAAATGTAATTCCTCCCTTTTGCAATTTGCTGACAGTAAAAGATGCGCAAGTTGTGCAAGTGGTTCTGGATGGACTAAGTAATATATTAAAAATGGCTGAAGATGAAGCAGAAACCATAGCCAATCTTATAGAAGAGTGTGGAGGTAGGATGCCTAATATTTTGATACCCTTTTTTTTCAGAAATTGATGGTTTGGCTTCCTACCACGTCTGCGCTGTTGTCTTTGTTTTGTGTTGGCACAGATGTTTTAAGCAAAGCCTTTTTTTTAAAAGTGACCACTTCATTCCTAATAGGTGAATGTACTTGGCTTTTCCTCACTGATTAAGTTCATGATCAGGTAAAATGTGGAGGAGTTGGATAATGGCAATAAAGTTTATTAGGTGCCAATTTTCTAATAGTTTGGTGTACTTGACAAATTAGTTTCTGTTAACATAGAGATGATATGCTTTAATCATGCACAAGTTGTGTCCAGGTGAATTGGGGAAAAAATAAAATTTTACACACAAGGGTTGCAGAAATATGATAGCTTTAATTTCCTAATGGCCTTCAGACTTTCCCTCTATTGGTTGCCATTTAAGTTGATGGCAATCTTCAAGGATGAAAGAACAGTGATGTTAAATTTGGGCATAGGTAAAAAACTGGGTTTTTTGTTAACATGGAGTTGAATAGTCTTCAAAGTACAAAATCTTGAGGCAGGGTGGAAACTTAATTGATTGGTGAGGGAGGGAGAAAAGAGGTGTTCATGCCTAAAGCTCTGCTTCTCAGAACTTCAGAAATATTTGTATGTATGCTCTGCTTACGTCTGCTGGTAACTTACACTCTACTGCAGCTACTTGCTGTATAATTAAGCTACAGGTCAGTAACTGATGGTGTGTGTGCCACCAACAGTGTACAGATTTGGAATATCACAGCTTGGGGCTATGATGATTTTGTGAAAAGGGAGTATGTCCTAGTGCTTGGCCCCGGCTGTGTTTCCATAGAGCAGCTTAACCACTCAGAGCAAGAAGCAAAGGGAAGTACTATCACTGCTGGAATTGGCTTTTTATGCAGATTTTTTTTGTCCCGGTATGTATTCCTCAATCTCTTGATATATTTCCTCAAATCTCTGGGAAGCTCTTATGCTCATGTCAAATGAGTTCAACAGCATCATATTCATAGTCACTCTATCCCTAGATTTGTTTTTAATTACTTTGTATGACGAGGCCTTAAAGAGATGGAGGTTGTTTTGCCTGAACTGGGTATTTTTAACTCTGTTTCATTTCTTGTGTGCTTACTGTAGGCCTGGAGAAAATTGAACAGCTACAAAATCATGAAAATGAAGACATCTACAAACTGGCTTATGAGATCATTGATCAGTTCTTCTCTTCAGATGATGTAAGTGTGTAATAGCTCTGCAATCTGCTTTTGTAATTGTTATTTGTAAATATGGTTCAAGATAAAGGCAACAGCTCTAAAGCCTGCTCTGTGACACTTGTTTGATTTTTTCAGTGAAGGATGAAGCACTTATTTGAACTTGTTGCATATCTTACCATTCTTCATGATGAAATATCTAAAGATCTAATGCCTAATTTAAGCCTCATCTCTAGAAATTAAAGTAGGAGGCTTTGAGTAGTTCTCTTAACTGTCAGCTTCTGACTAGGCTTGACATACCACATTTGGTAAGGTCCCTGCTGACTTGAGTACCAAATCTCAGATTCTGCTTCTTCAGAAACAAACTACTTTGAACATTTTAGGGATTTCAGAGGTAGGATGTGCTGATCAAGAATGTCGTTTTCAGTTTAAATATGTAACGTAAATCAAAGGAAGGTTTTAGGTTTGTATGCACTTTAAATCGTAACAGTTAATTGCTTATAAAGAAAATGCAATCATGCTGGTCTGTGTCATGAGGTGAGAGGGTTTTCTACTGGATTGAAGAATTTTCAGGAGCAGATTGCTACAAAAACGGTAGAGCTCAGTTGCGTTCGTGCCCTACAGTCTGCATTGAAGTTTATTTTGTGCTAGAGTTTTACTTCTATATGAGCAATAAGATGCAAGTCTTGTTATGCAAAATTTGAGTTGCTAATACAGCAGGGCTTGGAATTTAATCTTGTGTCAATTCAGTAACCTGTGTGCTACTTAAATAGAAACTGCAGTTTTTGCTTAATCCTTAGTTGATTTAATGGTATTGGTTTTATCTTAACTGTGGCAGTTTATAAGCTGGTAATAAGGATGATACATGACTGACAGAATACTTTCCAGGAGTGAAAACTGAGTAAAGAAGGTAAACTATTGGGTGCCACGTAACCTGCCTAAATGCAAGCTAAAACATTTTGGCCTAAATGACTTGGTCATTATAGTGCTTTTACTAAATTGGGGGAGAAGAATGGCAAGACTTGATGCAAGGAAGTAGATTTAGATGAAGAGATAGATGCTCTTCAGGATTTTCTGGCTTCTTTTTGGTGAGGCTTTTGTTTTTCTATTCCTACTCATGATGTTCTCGTTCTGTTACAGATTGATGAAGATCCTAGCCTTGTTCCAGAAGCAATACAAGGCGGAACATTTGGTTTCAATTCATCTGCCAATGTACCAGCAGAAGGGTTCCAGTTTTAGAGTGGTATTTTGGGAGTTAGGTACAATGCAGCACTGAATAAAAAAAAAAGGTTTGATCCATCAATCTTGGCTCATGGGATCCGCTGCTGCATTAAATCGGGAAAGAAAATGTGAAGATTTCATTTGGAATCACAGAAAAGCCCAAATGAAGTCAAGATGGCGAGTGGGTGCGAGTGAGAATGAGTGGCAAAATGTAATGAAAAACTTCACACTGAATGCTTATTTAGATTGTTCAAAGAAAAAGGGCTACAGGTCAAAGATCTTCAGTGCCTGAGAAGGAACAATGACTTCCTAGAGCAATTGGGGGGAAATGCAGTACTATCATCATCAAGCCTTGTAAGCATAAGAGAATAGGATGCCCATATAAGTCCAAGGAGAATGAGCCCAGGCCTTGCTATGAAGCACCGTGTGAATGCACAACGTTGAATGAATGTCTGGACCCGATGCTGTGGAGCCAGGCTCGTGTTTCAAACCGGGGGCTCTTCAGTCCCGAAGCAGGCTCCTAGTCCTGGAGTGGCGTGTGTACGAGAGTATGGTTGTGATGCTGTATGTGAACGCATGCAAGCTTGATTCGCCTTCAGGGGGCTGATAATAAACCTAGTAAATCATCAAAATGAGTTCATAAGTGTTAACTTACACTGGACACAAAAACAAAGACCGGTTTAGCAGCAGACTCTGGTTTACTCCTGCAGCCTGTGTTTCTTTTTTATTTTGGTTTTTTTTTTTCCCTCTTATTTTTCTTTTAGTTATTTTTAATTTCTTTCCTGTATGGCTTATTAGTTGTTTGTAAAGTCAGAATTTCAGGAAGGCTTCCCTGTGCATTTGCACCAGATGAATGTTTGATGTTATGAAAAGCTTTCCATATCATCAAAACTAATTTGTAGATTTTTGCATGCAAAAATCATACATTTCCCTTCAAATAGACTGTGTTGCAGTACACAAGTTGCCATAATAGTAGAAAGCAGTAAAATGTGGTAATAAAAATCTCATCCTTTTTCATTTTCAAAGATAACATGAAGACCTTTGCATGTGGTAATCTACAGCATAGTTCATTTTTAGATTTTGTTGAGTCCTGTAACCAAATGTTTCCGTTGTGGTAGAATACCGTGCTGTGTTTCAATGTTACTTGTTTTCAAACTTTGTTTTCTATGAAAATGATATGGAAACTTCTAAAAATGAAATTTGGTGCATATGTACTGCCGAATAAAGACCGAAAAAGAGGTGTGAATAGATGTACAAATCAAGTCATGGTTTGAACACCTTTAATATGCCTAATCCAATTGTTTTAGACTCTTTTTATCTTAGACGTAGGCAGCCATGAACAATCTATTTTGAGCCACTTTAGAGAGAAAACTTTGTATTTTTAAAACTTGCACAAAAAGGATGCAAGTGTTTTTATAATTGGAGTAATACCTCAGTTTTGAGGTTCTGCACACTAAATTAAAGGTGACGTTACAAATTTGTACAAACTGAACTCTTTATAAGGTGGCTCATTGTAGGAAATGCTGTGCCTTCCCCTTTGAGCACAAGTGTTGCATGAACAACAGTTTGCTATAATAAAACATACCAGATTAGCCACCATTAGCATCTATATCTACCTTGTGTTTTAAAATCAACTGGTAATTCTGAAACACTGTAGAATGGATAAAGATTATTTTGTGATCATAACTCTTTGTTGGACTAGAGTATTTTTGCAGCATTCCTTGTCATCAGAAACATGGTTAAAGTTTAAAACTAGAAGCAGCGGAAAACTAGCTTGTGAAATTTATCCAAGTAGAGTGCAGGCTAGGCTGTCTTGGGGAAATAAACATTAAACTTGCAACAGTGTTGTATTCGGTGTGTCTTTGTATATACCCTCACTCCAGCTTTCATCAAAGCCTCAAGAACATCATTTGAAGAAAGTTACAGTGAGATTTCTGAGTCTCTTTTTTCTGAGTTGTTTTTTTTTTTTCCCTGCCAAATGTTAGTGTGTTGTCTGGTGTGTTATGTAGGGTTGAGGGAAATACCTATTTTGGTATAATTATTAAGAAATAACGAACTTACCTAATTGCATGTGTTATCTAGTCACTGAATAAATTAGGGTTGTTTTCATGTAAATGTAGGGAACCCTTAGAGGAGGTAAAATGTTTAAACTTGTGTTTTTAAGGAAGTTGCAATGCCATGAGGAAAATTACACTTATTACTGACTTCACAAAAATATCTTTGTGAAGGATGTGCTGTAGAAAATTGCTTTATTGTTAGAATCCTTCCTTGTTAGGCTTAAGAGCAGAACAGATGTTTGCAGCAACTTTTATGTTTCCAAAACAAAAAGAAACCCCAAAACACTATGGCAAGGTCTGTATTTACTGCCAGTAAATGCCTCTTTCTGGCGCTTCCCCTGATGTGATACACTTAGAGAATTACCTTAAGCCGGTGCTGTTCGAGCTCCAGCTGGTACTTTCTTACATTGGTCAGTGATGGTGGTTTGTTTTGTGTTTTGGTGGAGCTTTTTTAAGTGAAAAATTCTCTTCACCTGCTTTACAGCAGATCCTGTCACACCGTTCTGTTTACCAAAATATGGAAAGCTTAAACATTTCAGTATCCACAGGGTGGCAGTGTTCAGAGAAGCAAAACTGAAGCCAGTTTGTCCAATGCCTTTTTTCCCAAAAAGCTGCAGTTTGAGGTAATGTAATTAATTACATTGTTGGAGAAAGGGGAGTGTTTGGGAGGCTTGGGACCCAAACAAGATATAAAGACTTACTTTAGGAGTACTAATCAGATTATTGAGACTTCAGAAGGGAGAGTTAAGAGTAGAACCTTGCATTACTGCAATGTAAGTCACAGACCAATTTTCTGCCTACGTGTGAAGATAAATTTTAGCCTCTGACTTTATTGAGCAGTGGAATTAGGTGACCAACAGAAACAACTCAGATGTTTCCGTCTTAACGTCAAAGCTGTGACATCGAATGTACTTCTCAAGCTGTTCAGTAGCAGAACACTGGTCTGTGGTATTTAGATAGTCTGTAACCACGCAGATGGTAACTCTTTGGTCACTGTTCCTCAATTCTAATAAAAACAGCCAAAGATGTGGAGGTGAGGTTGTATGTTAACCTACTCTTTCAGTATTTTTAAGTAGAAAATTAGCTTTTCAGCTGAACTTGAGGGAGCAGGTGTCTAGAAATAGACCTTTAAAGTATTGAAAGAACAAAAGTTAATCCATAGTACAAGCTATTCCAGGTAGTATTTTTATTCCAAGGAGCAACATTGTTGGACTAAACTGGATCTTAGGGTTGCACTGCCTTGTTTAGCTAGGAGGAGTAGTTCTACAGAGGGAAGAATAGCATGCTGAATCAAAAGGGATAGCTTGAGAGAAGTTGACCCTCTTTCTTTCTCTCCCACCACTGGAAGTGGAATAGCCCCTGGTTGTGTGGGGCCTTTCAGCCTAGGAGAGCCATTTGCTGGAGGTGTGGACACTTGAACAAGGATATCCCTTCTATGTTTCTTCACAGAATGGTGTCTTCGGGTGGATCACAAGCATTCCCAGTAAGTTGTCTACTTCCGCTCTTTTGGTAGCAGAACAGGGTAGTCTTGACTGTTTAAAAAAACAATTTCTGGATAGTGTGTTAAGATATCAACCAACTTCGAAGGGTTTCAGGTAAAATGAAATGCTGGCTAAGGCAATTTAGCCAGCCCTGAGCAAGAGAACCTGATGACTTCTGAGTAACTAGGACTCTGCTCTTAGAAAATGTCAGAAGCCTAAGGAAAATAGTGGATGTGCCAGGAAGAAAGGAGGGTGACTTTCTCTCTGCTTGAAAGCGAAGAAATCTATGTATTTGTAAACAACTCCTCCTTTCGTACAGTATGTTGCATAAATTGCTGCTTTATAATTAAGAATGTCTTCATATTAATACTTGTAGATTCTTTGCCACTTTTAACTATAAATGTTTCCTCAGCTCTGCGTGTCACCAAATTACTGGCAGGAATGCTGGTCACAAGGCTGGAAACAATTACAGAAGTCCTGCATCTGGATCAAATAGACTTTATGAAAGGAAACTTAGTAGCAGAAAATGTGTAAAGTTTACAAACTCTTCCCAATAGTAAGTTTTAGCTACTGCCAGGGCAAAACTCGGAAGGCACACAAACTTAATTGAAAGAGTTAATATTGCTTCAATACCTACAGAAAAGTGTCTGGAAACTTAATTTCCAAAAAAATTCCCACTTTTTGCTTGTAAATCTCTTGAGATGGGGGTCCTGTTTTTACTCTGCTGGAGTGCTCCAAAGCTGAGGAAAAGTTTTCTTCAAGCTGTCATTAAAACTGTCATATGTAAATACCTTTGATATACTTTTAAATTTCTATAAGACAATACTGAAAGCTGCTATTACTGGAAAAGAACTAGCCTGGGAAACTTTTACATGGCAGCTATTGGTAAATGCGTTACAGAAGTTTTGTAATTGGATGGAAAGGCAGATAGTCATTAGTCAGACTATATCAGCAACATCAGATCCTGGCACAAAGCAAGTACGTCATTCCTAGAATGGCAGTTTCTCAGATTAAATGTTGCTTCATCTTTTATCCTTAATTCCTTTAAGTACATAAAAATACACTGGGTATAAAACATAAATTCTTACTCTGAACATGTTATTTATATTATAAATTATTGTCAAAAGTGCCCTTGTTTGGTCTTCTGCTTCTCTAGGTTTTTCCTTAAGACTTTCCTGGTGTGTTGAGAGGGGTAGTAGAGGGGAAAGGATTATAGCAATTTTTATTCTGTATTATGTAGTGCACGTGCCCCGGAAAAAAAACTACTGCCAGGTTGAGTGCCTGCGACATTGGGACTTTTCCAGGCGCTGTGGTTTACTAGGAGATCTTTATTGGTGCTGTCTACTTGTTATAGATCCTGGAGTAAAGTATGAATACTTTCACATCCTCCACCACAAAAATTGAGAGTATTGATGAGCTGGAGAAACATGAAATGGAGTTAGAGCTTCGTGAGCGTGGGGCAGGGGAGGGGGAGCGGCTGATACCATGGACAGCTACAGGCTCCCGGGCTGAAAGGGGCCTTGTCTCAAATATATTCGAATGAGAAGAGGATCTGGTAACCATAGGAATGGGTTCAGCATTGGAACCAAGGATAAAATCCGAGTGCTCTGTCAGCCTCAGAGTTTTTTCTCAAGTGGCTGTCCGTCCAACCGGTGAAGTTCTGTGCGTGGCTATCATGGGTAAAACTCTTCCCCGAGCAATATTGTCACCGTAAAATCTTACTCTGTGCTACTGTGTTACTTCCCTTCTTACAAGCTTTCAATTTTTTTTTTTTTTTCTGTAACTACATACCCAGTTTACCTCTTTCTTATTTAAGCTGTTTGGAATCTGTTACAGATTCGGACTCCTTCACTCACACTAAACAGTTCAAACTTACTTTTTCTACCTCTTTTGACAAGTGTTTACAATGAACCAGAAGTGTGCAACTAGCAATTAGACTTTTGTGGTGGAACCAAAGCCTTAGTTTGCAGGTTGGTTGTATGGTAGGCCTGAAGAAGGCTTTCCTCACCTGAAGTGTTTTATTTTTTCTGACTGCATCATTTGTTCTAATAATATGCTCAGTTACAAACCATGACCTGCTTATGCATTTATCTTGGCTATCTAGCACTTTCATTTTTTAGCTGCTGTGATTCTGTGTGTTTTGCCACAATAGCTTTCTAAGCTTTCCAGAATTGTATAAATATAGAAATGCAGATTTATTTATTTTTTTAAACGGGGTGAACCTCTGCAGTGTGTTCCAGATTACTTGATTTGTACCAAAGCACAAATGATATCTATGTTGCTATGTCTGTTTTATGTTAGTAAACTTGTGGGATACCTATTTTGCACTAGGAAAGCATCTTCAAAACTTAGTTCTTGTTATGATTTTCGTATTTTACCTGACTTAAGTTGCAGAAACACCTTTTAGCAGGTTATTACTGCACCAGGCCCTATGAATGCAGTTAGAAGGGGGCTGTCTTGTCAGCAGTTTTCAGAATGGCTCTGACGTTGGTACATTGTGGCCTGTCAGCTGTGCAGATTGAACACTGGCCCCTTGTCTTGTCCATTGTAATTTCTGCCAGGTGCAGAATTCCACTAGAAGATACTTATTCCCAAAATTTCATTTGCAAATATTTGCCACCGTGGTGCAGTTAACATAATGCTAACAAGAGAACATCCACGTGGTTGCAGCCTCTTCAGCAAATTGGGCACAAGAGCAGAATAAACCAGGTGTGAAGATTTGTATATCTGGCTTAGTATTACTTTTTCTTGTTCAAATAGTAAATAAAATGCTTAAGATGACATCTCTGTAATAGAAAGTGGATTACTGATCTGTTAGTCAATGCCCACATTCTGTTCATCTCTGAATTTTTTGAAATGTGCTCTCATCCTCTTGATGTACCCACAGCAGGTGGTTTAGTAATGACCCATCATTATGTGGCATAATCCTCCAGCCAGTGGATCCGTTCTCTGAAAAACAAGTTATTTTCTGGGTTAGTTTTCAGCTAGTTCTTTGACGAGCCTGTGTGGCTGCTTGAGCACAAGGGAGATGGATGAGGCCACCTTTGTGATAGATGCAGACGGGCCCAAGTTGTGCAGCTGCTCACTGGGTTAGGAGTGCAGGCAGGGGATAAGGAAGGTAATTCACAAACCAAACAGGAGCTGCAGAAACACGGGTGCGCAGGACTCTGGTACCACCAGCAGGCAGGGCGAGCACAATTGGCAAGGATCTGTCCACCTGTAATTAAGGGTAAGGTCATGATTTAAAGAATAGTTTTGACAGAGCAAGCAACTTTTAAAACCTGCTGACCTAAGAGGGTCTACTGGCTTGAAAGGATGAAACTGTAAGGTGGTAGAAATTAAAGGGGGAATTTCCCCAGTTAACCCCAAATTCTATAAAATGAAGTGTAAGCTGTGCTGATTATTTATGTAGCAAAATAGGAAAATAACAACTAGCACTAGCTCAGGATCACTCATATTTTATCTCATTCTACACATAA